>JAHZNC010005521.1:0-17386 GCA_027744095.1 Zhuqinia jingwanae | reverse complement strand
TCCTATTCAACTTGCACTGATGCTGCGCATTGACATGACCTTTGACCTGTTGACATGATCAATCATTCAAATCCTTACTCCTTTGTTGGTCAGCTGGTTTTGTTTGCTTACATTTTGTCCCGTCAAAATGTACCCACACCCCATGAAGTTTTTAAAATTAAAAAGTTTACCACTATTATCATGATTCCTGATCCCCTGATGGTAATTATAATAATTAATTAAACTAACTTCCAAAGGAAAATGAATATATGTATTCTTTCTGGAGCTTAGTTCCATCTAATCCCTAGAATTCTCTGAGTGAAAGTAAATTAATTTATTTTGTAAGTAACTTGTTTAAATTGAATGAACGTCTGTGAGCTATTTCTGTCTTGTATGACGTTAGATGTGATAACTTTTCTGATGTTCCTACTTAAATCTTACTTGTCTCGCCTATGAATTTGTAATTGAATAAATTTATAAATACGGAGCTGATTTTGATGAACACAAAATTAGGTTCATCAAAAGAATCCCATATTTTTTATGTGTATGGTCTGAAACTTGAAAATAATTGGTTTTTGCGAGATGAAATTTTCGTCTTGTTAAATCTAGGGATTCGTTTTCAAAATCATTTATTGTTGTGGTTGACAAAGAAATAATTCATACATTTTTTACATATACCTGTAATTATTGAGTGTTGGCAGAAACTATGGAATTTCATGAGCATGCATAATATATTAGAATTTGGTGTTAAACGTTTTGATTGGATCGCAGATAAGAACTCATTTATAGCCAACACTTTGAAAATATTTTTCATCACAATCTGGACAACCAACATGGATTATTATTTTTCACGCTAAGAGAAAATACAGGAGCATACTTACAAATCTATACATACAAGAAGTTTGCTTAAAAATACGACTGTGAACTATATGAGCAATCAATATCAATAACGATTGTATGAAATCTCATTTAATATGCAAAACTACCTTCTTTTCTCAATATAAATATGTATTAATGTTGTTGTGATGTAAAATGAAGATAAGAAAAATTGAGTAAAAAGTACCTGTTTGAATATATTACCATCTTCTAAGTAACCTAACCTCTTTTATTTCTATTATTTCCATTTATGTTTTGTGGAAAGTGGCCACTTGGTTGCAAGACCAGCAGTTTTTGCCTTAGCACTCACTCCGCTTGTGACAAGAAAATAAAACATTGTTTGTCAAGCACATAAACAAGGAAAAATATTCTCATTAAAAATGGTTAAAGTTAAAGTTTGCCTTCATTTATCACTACATTTAAATTTCATTTTGCTCGCGTATTCCAAAACATTCTTACTTTTAAGTCCCCGTATTACAAACTGGGGAATGTGGGGTGAACTCAAGCAATGTCCACAAGAGACTGTCGTCATTGGAATGGCTTTGAAATTTCAAGATTATTTTGCCACTGACGACAACACGGCTCTCAATGGGATAACCTTGTATTGTGGAAACCCAACAATGCGCCGCATCATTTCTAGTATTAATAGCTTGGATGGTCCTTGGGGGGAATGGGGTGACATGATCATTTGTCCAAGAAACACATACGCCGTTGGATTCCAACTTCAATCAGAGCCATCTGTGGGCGAGAGAGACGACACGGCTGCAAACAGTTTCCGTATATTTTGCGGCAGTTACATCAACACCCTTGAAATCATAGCTTTTTTGGAACAAAAAGATGATTTAAATAAACGGGGAAGTTGGACAGAAAAACAACTTTGTCCCAAGGGCACAGGGATATGTGGGTTCAGAACCCAAGTGGAGCCGAACAATGGTGAAGGGGATGACACCGCACTCAACAACGTGGACATGCTATGTTGCTTAACGAATGAGCAGAACTTCAAGAAAATCTCATCAAATCAGCAGGAATCCCTGTTGGGACACAATCTAATCATCTCGAACCTAAACGACCACTTGCAAGTATTTTCATCCTGTCTCGTACAACTTGTGAACTATTGTCTGATCGAGTTGGGTCCTTTGAGTATACCTGTAGTAATATCTCAATATGAGGTCGAGCTACCGGATACCAGCTTCAGTCCAGTTGCCATTCAAAATAAAATTGGAAGGAAAATCTCACCCGACTCAATCAACTTCAACAGCAGTACTCATTCACAAACGCCATCTTATAAAAGGAAATCTATTGACTTTAAGCTTATCACCAGACGTTTGATTTGTACGGCACAGCTATACCTATTTCCTCCGTCCGCAACAAGTGAAAATGGTCCTGCCCTTTACATTGCACCGTCAGGACGGTTAATGATTCCCGAAAACTATATTAATTTCGGCCGACATCAAGCAAAGAATGCTCATCCATTGGAGTCTTATCACTTTCAATGGAGCCCACATCCCAGATTCGTAATTCTAGTCACCAGTGCAAATGAAAATGTGGCCAATTCAGGCTGGCTATCTCTTTACTCATATTTGCTTAATGAAAGGCTACGCCATCATAAGGTTCAATTTCAAGCTGACCTTTTGCTTTTTCGAACAAACATTTTCCCGAAAAACTCCAACCACAATTTACAGTTGAGTGCTGCAGTAGATGAAATACAAGGTTCAATCAACTACCTTTGCAGATTATGTGTACCTTGTAGTATGTACCACCCCATAGATATAAGCATGTTTGATTCCTTGACCTACAAAGATCTTATTCGGAGTCTAAATCTGCTAAAACACTCATCTACGATTTGGTTGCTACGGCGGCGTGGTAATGGGGTGTGGAATAATGCTGGCAATTTTAGTAAGAGTCTTGGCCACAAACTGCATTACCCCAGAAATGAATTGCACGGGACTGATGCACTTTGGGGAAACGAGTACATGCTCCAGGAGCTATTGGGAACTGTACTGCACGGTTCCACTTATGTCATGGATGGTTCCATAATCGATAAGACATGTAGCAATCAGTATCAGCGCAAAATGTCTACATCATATTCTAAAAATATCCCCTATTTTAGTGTCAGGGCAAGTCCTCGTTATCAACTGGTTCTACACACAGACACAGAAACATACACTTTCATTACCTGCTTCAGACGACACACAGGAGTACTTGTGTTCAGTGTATTTTACAAGGCATTTGAAAAGGAAGTTTGGATCTGTATCCTGCTTACAATTTTTCTTGTCTTGTGGATGGTTAGTCATTTCGGAATTGTACAAAGTTTAAAAAATGTGATATCATTGAAGATTGATTACCTTTTGGCGCTAATCTGCCTCGTGTTACTGGAGCAATCTAACCGCATACTTGATCGAGGGGCACCAAGACAAAACCGCATTTGGATATTCTGGGTGATCACTCCTTTGGCGCTGATGGGCATTATACTCAGCAATGCATACAGAGGAGAAAATCTGAACAAGCTTATTCTACCTGTGAGGCCAATTCCCTTCAAAACTCTGGACGAGTTGTTGGAACTCAACTTTACGCTTTATGACGACACGCGGTGGAGTCTGAAACAAGCTAGTAAGCTTGTATTTCCACTGGTGCTAAGTATTTTCAAAAAGAATCTACTTTTCAGCCGTTTAATAACAACAAGTAGAGATGTGTATTGGCCAAGATTGAAAACTTGTGGCGAAAAACATGCAGCGATAACCAAGACTCGTTTAGCTTATCATATGGAAAACCAGCTTCTATTATTGCAACCCCACATTAGTCCTGGTGACATAAGTATTGGAGAGGATAGGTTAGAAGGACCCCAGATAGGATGGGTCATATTTAACAATGTGGATCCTATTGTTACTCAACGTTTTAGACACTTGCGGGATTCAGCGATTCCAGAAAAATGGCGTGAGTTTAGAAAATTGAAGGCTTATCTTGGTGGAGTTGTAGGTCCTGAAATATTTCACAATGATAAAGGATATCCAAGGTTACAGATCGGGATAAGGAGCATGTCTTTGCTGGGAAACATTATGACCCTTTTTGCTTTGCTTGTTGGTGGATGGGTTTTAGGACTCGCTGTATTTTCTGCGGAAAGTTTGGAGCAAGCAATGCGGAAAATTAAGATGGCAACATTGTGGTTGCTTCAAAAATTTGTTGCCATGGTTACGCGTTTTCGACAACGGAAGGCAGTACGCTCTTTACAAATTCGTGTAAACACAAAAAAGTTTTAAAGACGCGGTAGGAAGAAATAATATATTCTAAGTTTTAATTATAATAAAACATAACAATACATTCTTGTAAGAACCTAATTTTAATGTACATACATCCTAATGTAAAAATGAGAGTTAATTAAACCCCTAACTTTAAACCCAGTTTTATAATTGCATGCTTTAAAATATACATAATATTTATGTACAAATCAATATTTGTAAACCTATTGCTCATCGTCACCGTCAAATGTTATCATTTGGCAATAACATAAAATACATGCATTCTATTTGTGATTGACTTGAAATGGTAAATAAAAAATTTGATGCCACAATAAAACAACATAAATCCAAAGTTTAAAAAAAAAAATTAGTCATAAAACATTTGGTTTGCTATCATCCTAACTTTAGACAGATAAATTGGAAAATTATATACCTTTCTACGTTGTATGTGCTACTAACTACCTGATTTAAATCGTCATATCCAACCGCAACTACAGTTGGGTATGGTATGACATGGTCTACATTATACCGTCATGAAATCATAAACAGAAAAGCTCTTGAATTGTTCACAATAACAAAACTTACCTAACCACACAATCGTGCGAGCAAAATAAATGCTTTCGCAAGTTAGTTACTACGACAAAATAATCTTTTGCTATGGTTGGTTTAAAGATTCATGACTCGTCGTCATCATGACATGACCATAATATGATAAATTTATCTAGTTCCAAAATATTGCACAACATGACATGATATATTCCTTGCTAGATTTTTTTTATCTAACAAGCAAAGCTTGTAACAATATATTATGGCGTATATGTGTGTGTGTGCAAATGCACATGCCTAAATAAATTATAACTCCAAAAACCAACTGACAACAAGCTCTATTACATAAACAATTGATGATTATGATTACGACTGCATGTACAGGGTTACAAACCCAATTACAAAGCGACTCCTCATACATGCAGAATAATTCAGGAGGCTACTAGTTACCTAAACTGCAAACTGGAATTATTGAGGCAGCAGTAGAAATACGTCACAGTTATTTTATGAATAATAAATACATAATCATCCAAAAGTCAAAACATGTATTTTATAGCGACATGTTTTAACAGTTATCAAGGACAAACGTTATAGTATTAGTTTTTAAAAATATATATTCTCATCCTAAAAGGCAAAAGTACTAGCATAATGAACACGCTGTGGCTGCGTGAACACCTACATAAAGCATTATCCGTCCCGTTCACCTGAATAACCTCAAACAGGCCAGTAATTTTCCGTTGTTCATTAGCAAGCGACAGGACTATCATACTTTATTTGGTTTCAGTCTGCTCATCACTCAAAAGAGGACAGTTTGTAAAACTTAAGGTTTCTGTAAAATTCTGTCTTAACTTTAGACGAAAACTTTCCACACTCCTCCGCACCTACAAAAGCAATAATATGCCGTCTGAAAGAGTTGTGCAAGCACTTTACCTCTTTTCAAAAATATCCCAGTATGTAATTCCCTTACAATTCGTCAGCCATCAAAAGGTTGTCGTGTCACACCAAATCAACCCGTCAATATGGTATTGCGTATTCACACTCCTCTTCATTTCCATAGCCATTCAACTCGGAGATTGGTTTTTTGTTGCAGAAAACAAAAATTTAATTGTGCTCCTATTCCACGGATTCCAACTCAACTCATGGCTTGCTACATTGCCAGTGTTCATTTTTTACGACAAAAGAGCACTGGAGTTTTGCCGCTTGCTCAACTGCATTCTCAGTAATTCCAAAGGACTTGTGGGTGGTGTCCTTCCCCAACGTCGTGGTAAAGACATGTTTGTACCGCTCATATTTGGGATTTACTTTTCATTACTTTCCACGTACATAATCAGCATCCCACTACTTACATTTACGTTCCCTTGCTTGTATGATAATTTTTTGTACAACCATTTGTTTGGAGAATGCAACTCATACAAATTTCGTGTTGCCGTGTTTTGGCTGTCGCTACTATTGCTGTCCCCAATTGGATTGTTTGCATCATTTTCGGTTGTAACCTGTTTCGTGTCTGTTAAAGAACTTACAAGTAATCTGCAAGATCTTCGGGCCCTAATTGCTACCACAGTTCAAAGGGATAGCCATTTGTATGCAGCTAAGCATTGGTATGAAGTAGGCTTGTGTTATCGACGACTCCAAATATTCTCCATACTTTGCAGCCAATGTTTCCAGATGTGTGTCTGGCCAATATTTGAGTTTCTTGGATCAACCGGCCTAATTGTTTTTCTGTACGCCTTCCTTGCGTTTGATAATATGTTGTCAGGCCCTTCAAAAGTTGCATTGCTTGGAACGATAGTCACGTTAGCTTGCGTTACCTTCTTTGCTCTTGTTGTTGGGAGTCAGACGCTAGCCCTGTCGAAAAGGATTCTGGCGGTGACAAGGCGCAGCAGATTTGCAGGCAAAAGTAGTAGCACATTTTTTCGAAGCTGTCAGCCAATTGTATTGAGAATTGGGTCATTTCATAAAATCGATAGGGCGAGGGTGCCGCACTTGATGCGCTTCATTTTGCAGCGAACATTTTTTCTTGTTTTGCGGACCAAAGTTGGAGAGTTCACGGGGAAAGTGACAATTTCATTACCTTGATCATGGTGAAAAATCAAAAAATAAAATAAAATCAGTGAAATTGTAAAATGTGACAATGTAATATTTTGTAATGAATCTCTTGCTTGTTGTGTTTAAGCTTAGTGCTAAGAACTGTGTTTATGGTTTTTAAAATTTTAAAATATATTATTATTTTACATGTGCAAGTTTTTGGTTCTCAATCGCAAATTAAGTCTCCCTTAAATGAGGAGAACTGAAAGTTGAAATATGAGCTTATATCATTGCCTATAAATAAATGTTCATAATATATATCATATATAATATTGTTGTGGCATGTTCAACGGTCTAGCACATCAACGTCATACAATTTTTAGCTAATGACAATAATATTGGTAAATTTTGTTATAACTTTTTTTACTGAGCATCAGCTACCTTTCAAAATACCTTTAGATAGAAAACATGCTCACACTAAAACTGAAAACATGTTTACAAATAGGCATAATTTATAATAACCTTGAGCACAATACCAATGTTTAATTAGGTCAAGGTAAAATGTTCAAAATGTTTTATAAGCATTATTCCTGATAGAAACAGAAGATATGGTGCTAAACCGCAAAATAATAACACGATTTAATTAACATGTAAATTTTAATTCATAACATTTAATTCTTTCCTGGAATACAACATAGATGTCTTTTCACTGCGTCACATGGAACATTTTTTGTAACATTTTTAATTGGATAACTTGTACAAGTTGAACCGTAGGTTAAAGGTCAGGTTGTCTTTGCCGATGGTAGATTAAATTTTACATTGGTTGTCATTGGAACATTTATGTAAATTTAACGAAGATAAATAGATATTCTCGATAAACTCATTTGCACGTGAAATACAAGTACAAGTTGACTTAAACACTTGTCATAAGAAGCTATCAGCATGGTTTCTTGATGTGATCAAAAATATAAGAATTGATATATTGAAATTGATGTAAAATTTCCAATTCAATAATATATGCAAATAAGGTCACAAAAGGTTAACTTTTATCAAGTTTAAAAAAATATACATATTATGCAATAAGCCGCAGGCATGTATACTTATCATAACATACATTTAAAGACTTTCTGACTAGACTTTAATAACTTTTCTTCAAATTTCATTTTTATTCTACAATTTAACGAAATAAAATGGATACTACACATGGATCAAATGGACTTGAGTTTACAACAATTTTATTTTACTTGTTTACACACAAGTCCATTTTGTATTCTTTGATTTTATTCAATATTGATTAGTAGTTATACTTTTCTCTTGCCCTACTCCACAAAAGCTCGACAACAAGAAAAATCCCTGCCAAACTTATAAGGAGTGCGAAGAGGAACCATACAACTTTCAAAACCTCATTTGAGACCGATTCCATATTCTGAAAATTCTGTCTACTCCCCCGCAGTAGATCATTATAGTGGTAGTAATTGTACCAGTTCTCAGTAGGTACGGAAAGTTGCAAGCTGGAAACATTTACCCCTTTCCATCCCATAACCTTCTGGACATAGTAAAAGTTATCCAGCCCATTGTAGCTGTCATGATACCTATCCCACCTGTTGTACAAGCCACTCTCATAAATTTGACTTAGCCCTCGCCTGAAAAGTGGATAAAAGTAGTTCTTGTCCACAGTCCAAGGCATTGTCGTCATAAAGCCATAAACCGGTACCACAGACGACGACCATTTTTTGGGAGAATACAAATTCAGAATCTGCTTGTGCATGTATACATGCTTTAAATAATCAAATGAGGCAAAAGTTGGAGGGATTTCCTCCCAATTCATTTTCGTCCCATTTGGAAGCAAATGCTGATTTGTTTGAAGGTACAAATTTGCAGCAAACTCCCTCATCCCATTTAGCCACTCTGGGATATATTTTAGTGAGCTCTGCATATCAAGGTAGTAGCTCGGATAACTAGCAGTTGAGGTGGCAATTAGCTCATCCAAATAAACGGAAAATGTTGCACGGTGCGCATGATTATGAATGTAGCCAGTGAAAGTAACTATTAGTAGGCCAGCTTGGGCAAGACTTTTTAAGGTGGTGGGAAATTCGGGTTCCAAGGATTTTGTTAAAAAGCTAAACATTTCTCCTTTGTACAGTTGACCAAGTAAAAAGGCAGAAAAGGACCAGCACAACCAAACAATCGTGATGACTTTGATGACCAATGATGACTTTTTCGGGTTTTTCCGCATTCTTATTTGTGCTATAATTGAGCCGGCCTCACTTTGATCTAGTAGTGATCCAAGTACATGAACCAGAATTTTTGCGTATTTTTCAAATGGAAAACTTATTTTCTGCTGACAAGCTGCTGCAGTTAAAAAGAAGGATAAACTTACTAATGATAAGAGAATGCTAATCCAAGTCAAAATATCAAATGGGCCATAAAGTGCAGCGTCGTAAGCACTGAGTCTATCTTTGGCCACCAAGTAGCCCCATTGGTCGAATTACCAGGCCATGCTCCACAACTTGTCTTCGATCCCTCTTAATTTCCCCATTAAAATATTCTATAGATAAACTTCGTCGTCTTTTAACGGCGGTTGCATAGCCTTTGCCTGACTGACGATAAGAAAAGTTCATGTCCTGGCTAAGCCCAAGGAAAATACATTCCTCCACTGTGGGGATATGACGACGATTGACTCCATACTCTGGGCTGTAGTCACACGTTTTTAAATAGTTACTTCTTTCCCAGGAAGCAAGATCCGAGTCGATGAAAGTGTGCCTCATGTTCACATTTTGGAAATGGTTTGCAGTTTCAATGGCCAGCTCCTGTACTTGAGAAACCGGCTTTATTGTCCGGAATGCAGGTTTTATTGAAAATATGCGCGACATCCGAAAAATTGTGTAACAAAATCCCAAATAGTGAGTAGGTTGCAAGGAGAGAAGAAGCATGTAAATTTCAAAAAAAGTGAAATGTTTGTCAGTGAGGATTATCACGTAATCTGGAGTAGCCGGCCAACTTTCTTGAACCAGCACATTTGAAAAGTGAAACAAGTTATGATTCCATAAACCTCCTCTTATGAAAATGTGGGCAAAGCAGTTTGTCCTTTGCAAAAAATGCTGTTTCACAATGCCCCAAGATTTGTTTCCCCAGCGAGCTGAATGATAGTTTTTATTAATGGAATATGAGACAAATCTGTTTGGAAAGTAGTCTAAAAGCCAGTGTAGAGTTTGGTGTTCCGTGGATCGACTAAAAGGATCGAGGAATATGTGAAGATGACATTGATTCAATTGCTGGAAAAGGCTTTTCACACTTTTGCTGAGAAATGCTGGTTGGCCCATAATATTTGAGAGCTTAGTTGTAATATACTGAGCAGAGGTGCAAGGATTTATTTGCAACTGGAGTAATGGAAGCAAGATCAAAATGTATTTAAAATTGTACAGCAAATGGGAATTTATTGGCTTCATGTTTTTGTGGGATACAAAAACAGTTTTGTTTTAGAAGCGACAACAAGCAAATTGAAAGCAAATTGGGTTTAAAAAAAATTCTTGTTCCGTCATGAAAAACGTCAACTTTCAAATGTCGTCATAAATGTCATAATCCATTTTTTTTGTCAAATTTGCGTTGTATAACAAAAGAAAGTAGTATTGTCACAAAATTGTTTTGTTATCCAAAAAATTGGAAACAAAAATTCAACAACAAAACACTCCACATATTCAAGCATACAAAAATACGTACGTATTTTGAGTTACAAACAAACCCCTCACAAAACTCTAACACCCATCATTCTTATTCAAATACCAGGTCGGGCTAAGGTTATTGTAATATTGCCCTAAACTCGTCACGGTAACTATAACAGCTATTATAAAATAATGATCCAAGGTTATGTTAACAAAAGCTGTCAATAAATAACGAATATTAATTGGATACAAGAATGTTTTGCGTACAGAAGAAATTTATCCAAGAGGCAACAACATCTTCATACTTTAAGAACACTTGTCATCATGAACATTTCATAATAATATTACACATCACATCAAAGTCCTGTTCATAATTCAAAAAAAAAAAAATTTATGGAAACGATTTGCTCTGTTGTAGCAAAGGAAACGTTTTGAGACAACTTTTGGCGCAAAAAAATGAGTTGATTTATTTCTTTAATGCTCAAGCTTTTGACAACCTACCTTTTCAAAATTAAACCATAAAAATTTTAATATGTAATATAGTAAATAGCAGTGTCAACTGAAATACAATTCCAAATATTTGGGGATGTCCAGTGACGTACAAAAGAATCCTTGTATTTCATGAGTAGAGACCACATTAAAAGTAATATAGGTACATATGTTGCATGCGGTGTGCTTGTCACTCGCATCACGAGATAATTGATTTCCCGACCCGACTCGCAAAGGAGCATTCAAACTTGTACGGCCGCATGCATCATGACAACAAATTAAATATGCCACTGCAGGGTAACTCTCTTGATTTATAGGATGCCCCATATTTAAATAAAGCAAGGTTAGCTAAGGTTGCTTGAATTGCGAAAGCATATTATTTTATAGTTGAAAAGTTTTTTTTTCCTAACAGTCAAGCTGTCAGCATGTACATTTTAGATGGAAAAGGTTTAGAATATTAATGCAAGTCGCATTGAATCGAATATATCTTCATGGCTTTAAAAAAAAGTGTGTAAATTTTTAATTGACTATTACGTTTTATTATTGTACCGAATCACTTAATTTATGGCATGGATTGTTTTTTCTTGTGTGCATTTGAATTTTGTTTGAGTCAAGTCAATAATATCTGGTTCTCCATCAAACAAAGTTGGCTGAAATTTGTGCTTACCTCATAATATTTTAGATAAGGACAAAAGAAGATTATTTTTTAAGCTTAAAATCAACTTACTAAAGCTTAAATTTTCTAACATCCATTAAGATTCAACATTGATTAGAAAGTAATTACATTCTTGTAAGAACTATGTAGCTTCTTGTCGCATTATTGTGGTAAAAAGGAGACAATAGCCAAACATAGCAAGACGCAAACGAGCCTATACTTTCTTGTATCTAACTGTAAGCATGTTCCCTTGGCATGGATAAGAATCAACAAAAAGTAAAATACATGCAGCTTCACGAGCTTCAGCTTGTGTTTTGTTAAATTGGATTATTGAGTAACTTGTAAGTGATATATTGATTGATTGATATTATTTGAAGAAGAAAATATCCTTTCGCAAAGACTATAGCTTAAGCAATTATTATCCACTAGACTTGTATGCTTGTATGTTTATTTTTGTAGTTTGACTTTTCACGTGGACAAAATGCAATATCACTTATGTGACATGGCGCCATATTCTAGTCAAAACTAATTTAAACTGCTGCAAATTAACCTGGCTTATAATTGATTTGAGCCTCTTGTATGCCAAAACTGGAATTTAATTGGAAGTCAGAGCTTGAAGCTATGCTAACAAGTTTTTTTATACTAAAAACAAAACAGACTTCTAAAAATATAGCTAATGTATATGTAATTGTGATATCTACACCAGCAACTTGGGTAAAATACGCTTTGCGCTGTATATCACAAAAGGGAAATTGGAAAAAAATATTTCGCCACGTAAACTAGCAAAACACAGCAGTAGTGACTCAGTGTCCACACAATATCCCATGTTGAATATTAGCACATGTTGGAAATACTCCCAGTTTATTTATTTTTAAACAGACAAAATACAGTGCTACAGAATTTTAACCGACACATGAACACAAGTAACCCTGGTGCTACATATACTAAGCCAACAGGCAACCTGGTACTTAGAAGCAATCTTTTTTTGGAATATCAATCAAGCTGCTAAAGCCACTGTATTCATATTCGATTCAAAATCTGAGGAATTTTAAAACAACCAAAATTTGGTGTTATGTGGTAAAATTGGTAAAATTTGATATAAATAAAACTTTTCATTTGTTGGAAATGCTTGACAGCTTACGTGCCTAAACATATGCATTAACTTGACACATGAAAGCTTAGTGACACGTTGAGTTTTGTTGATTTAATACCTCCACTTTCCTTCGCCTGTTTTTTTTTTTTAAATTTGCCACGTGACCTGTCAAACTTGACCAATCCCATAAATGATCAATACATAAATCGTAAACAGTTAGTTGAAGTGCTTCAATTCGTATTTTTTTTTGGCTGAAAATATTTAAAATACCACAGCTCCCAAATTTTATATCACATCTCAGTCGTGAACACTCCAACCCAAAAACAACATGCCATCAGAAAGAGTTTTGCAAGCACTTCGCTTATTCACAAAAATATGCCATACCATCATACCCATTAAATTCGTGAATTCCCATAAAGTTGCTCTTTCACGACACAGATGGGAAAACAAGGCAGTATGGCATACAATATTTATTTGGCTTCTCTTCTTTCTTGTGATACCAATCGTCAACTGGATTTTTGTAGAAAAAAGCAAAAACTTGATTGTGCTCCTATTCAACGGATTCCTATTTAACGCGTGGGCTTCCACATTTCTAGCTTATATTGATTATTACAAGAGAGCCATAGAGTTTTGCCGTTTGCTTAACTGTATACTCCGTAATCCAGACGGCCTGCTGGGAGTCCTGTTTAAAAGATGTCGGGGGAAAAGGGACAATTTTGTGCTTCTCATATTCGGAATTTATTCAGCTTTATTTTCCACCTACGTTATCTGTGTCCCGGCCATTTCATTTACCTTCCCTTGTTTGTATGATAATAGCGTTTACAATTATTTATTTGGGGAATGCAACTCGTACAAATTTCGAATTGCAGTGTTTTTGTTATCTTTGATTTTACTGTGGCCAATTGGAACTTTTGCCCCATTTTGTGTGACAACTTGTTTTGTGGCGGTTAAAGAGCTTACTGATGGTCTTCAAGATCTTCAAAATCTTGTTGCCACAAGAGTTATTATGAAGGATGCACAGTTCAGACATCAGAATTGGAATGAGGTGGCCTTGTGCTATAGATGGCTCCAGATATATGCTATCCATTGCAGTCAATGTTACCAAATGACACTTTGGCCAATTTTGGAATTTTTGGGCTCGGTCGGCATTATCGTTTTGTTGTACACTTTACTCGCGTTTAATACCATTTTAACCACCAGCTACAAAATTGTGTTGGTCACAATGATGGTTTCAGTTGCTTGTGTAACGTTTGTCCCTTTGGGCATTGGTTGTAAGACAATACTCCTCTCAAATAGGATTATTAGAGACGCAAATCGAAGCAAGTTTGGTGGCAAACGAGGTCAAAAGTTTTTTAGAAGCTGTCAGCCAATTTCCCTAAAAGTTGGATCCTTTCATAAAATGGATAGGACCAGAGTTCCCACTTTGATGCAGTTTGTTATGCAACGTACATTTTTACTTGTTTTGAGGACTAAAGTTAGTGATTTTTCGGGAAGAATAGCCGTTTCCCTGCCCACATAGTTCTAGTGGCTATAAAGAATGTTTAAGGTGTTTTTAAAAATTGGAATAGGCACTCAAAACGCTTGTCATGTTTGCTTACTGTAATTAACGTGTTTCAAAATTTCAGTTGAATGTTTACCGACTATACTAAATATAAGTTATAAGCAAAAGCGATTGTAGTGTCAACGTCCATCATGTTTTTAAATAAGTAATTCAAATATGGTATATCAAGCTAGTTTATAGTAGAATATAGTTTGTGTATGGAATAAATAAATAGTAAAATGAGTGTAAATAATTGCTACTTTCACAACTGACGATGACGACAACGAGTGTGATATTCAATTAGTCACCTGCTGGCATATTAAAATTCATTTGTGCTTGACATCATCGACCTATAAAAATAATCCAATTAAGTTTGACTTGCGTTAAGACAGAAAGAATAAATTTGTAATGATGTAATTTATTTTTTATTTTTTACAATTTTAACAATGTCTCACACATTATGTGGATTGTAATATTAACGTAATAAATGTTTGCAAGTACTGCTTATGATATTCCAAGACAATAATGCATATTTCCATCTTTTTCTTGTTTAATCGCATGCATATGTTTTTGATGCCCAATTTTGTAATCTTATTTCTGCAAAATAATAGGATAGTAATTGTAATAACAGTAGATAATAATATTTGATCCATCTCCGTCCATGAGACCATTATTTGAAAAGAAATATTAGCCATCATGGAGGAATAGGCCTTAGCCAGTCGATGTTTCTAAAAGGGGACTTCAAGTAAACCCCTATTAATGCAGAACTAAGAAGCGATGGTGACTTAACATTGATAATATTAAAATTATAACATGGTATTAATCAAATTTGGTGCATATGGGAATTATTTTTGGGGGTTAACCTAGCGGGTTGAAAAGTTCTTCATCATCCGCTAAGGTATATGTGTACCAAATTTGGGTCAGTTAGGTGAAGGGGCGGGCGGCGTGTTCAAGAGTGCCTGAACAGACCAATCAACCATCATCAGATTTGAGCTATGATCGGATAATGCCCGATGAGATCGTTCCTTAATTACGTATCTTGTGCGTGTGAGCTATTAGCTCCCTGTAACGAAATAAAAACTCCCTTATAAGAGGAAAAACTAAACTAAAACTACTTTTACGCGTTGAGTTGCTAATCAATACAGCAACTTTCCTTCGCATGTTTATTAACTTGCCACTCAATGTCAGTATAACTGCGATCCATATGCGTGGCCAAAGCCAGTAAAACACCATTAAGCCTGAACAAATGGCCGATGGAGTACAAGTTACTAATTGTTAATATATTGTTTTATTACAATTAATAGCAAAGCTTTAGCTACTTTATAAAATGCTTATGTTTCCTCCGTACGTACGTAACTTTTCAACCCAAATCGTTATATATCTTATGTGCAGTTAGGCCAATTCACATTCAACTCGGTAAGGGGAATTTGATGCGCTAATTAAAAATATGATAATTTTTGCCGGGTAAGGGTGCGGTTAGGAGAGTGCGAACAGACCAGCCAACCAACCAACCAACAATAGATTTGAGCTAGGATCTTAATAATGTCGTATGCGCGCTCATCGGTCAAATTTAATAAGCTTGAAAAGATTCTTGATACTACACAACTTTTCGTCTATTTTTGGGAAAATACATAAAAGAAATATATATACATCACCCGCGCCCGCATAAAAGTTTACTCATCGTTCAGTCGTGAACAGTCTTTACACCGAGGTGGACAACATGCCGTCGGAAGGAGTTTTGCAAGCACTTTGCTTATTCACAAAAATCTGCCATACCAGCATACCCATTAAATTCGTGAATTCTCATAAAGTTGCTCTTACACGACAAAGATGGGAAAACAAGGCAATATGGCAGACAATATTTATTTTGCTTTTCCTTTTTCTTGTGATTCTAATTGTCAACTGGATTTTTGTGGAAAAAAGCAAAAACTTGATTGTGCTCCTATTCAACGGATTCCTATTTAACGCATGGTTTGCCTCATATCCAGCGCTCATTGACTATTACAGAAGAACCATAGATTTTTTCCGTTTACTTAACTGTTTA
The DNA here is from genome assembly GCA_027744095.1 of Zhuqinia jingwanae. Lineage (NCBI taxonomy): Eukaryota > Metazoa > Arthropoda > Collembola > Entomobryomorpha > Paronellidae > Zhuqinia > Zhuqinia jingwanae. Next base: position 1,241 of record JAHZNC010005521.1, on the reverse strand, counting down.
TTCAGCAGTCCGGACGGTCTCTTGAGCCTTAAGCATGAAAGAGGTCGGGGGAAAAGTGACAAGTTTGTGCTTCTCATGTTTGGAATTTACTCTCCAATATTTTCCACATATAATGTTTGCGTACCCGCCATGTCATTTACCTTCCCTTGCTTCCATGACAATCTTGTGTATAGCTATTTGTTTGGGGAATGCAACTCTTACAAATTTCGAATTGCAGTGTTTTTGCTATCTTTGATTTTGCTGTGGCCAATTGGAACCTTTGCCCCGTTTTGTATTACAAATTGTTTTGTGGCGGTTAAAGAGCTTACTGATGGTCTTCAAGATCTTCAAGATCTTGTTTCCATAAGAGTTATTAAGAAGGATGCCAAAGATCAGAGTTGGAATGATGTGGCCTTGTGCTATAGACGACTCCAAATATATGCCATTCATTGCAGTCAATGTTACCAAATGACACTTTGGCCAATTTTGGAATTTTTGGGCTCAGTTGGGATAATCCTTCTGTTGTACGTTCTAATCTTGTTTAATAACACTTTGCCAGTCACTTACAAGATTGTGTTGGTTATGATGACAGTCTCAATCGCTTGTGTGACATTTATTCCTTTGGGCATTGGTTGTAAGACAATACTCCTCTCAAATAGGATTATTAGAGATGCAAACCGGAGCAAGTTTGGGGGCAAACGAGGTCAAAAGTTTTTTAGAAGCTGTCAGCCAATTTCCCTAAAAGTTGGGTCCTTTCATAAAATGGATAGTGCCAGAGTTCCCACTTTGATGCAGTTTGTTACGCAACGTACATTTTTACTTGTTTTGAGGACTAAAATTAATGAATTTTCTGGAACAGTCACCGTCTCATTGCCAGTGTCATCCTAAGTCACTATAGAAATCCAATTGTAAAACTGTGAAGTGTATTTAAAGGTTTACCATTTTGTTGCGTGGAATAACTTGTTTTAAAACAACAGTGGCATTGTTTATCATGTTGTTGTTGAATACCTATTAAAATAAAAGTTTTAATTAAAATAAAGTCCAACTCAACCAAACAGTTTTTAAGTGGGACTTTAAAACTATTTTATGACGTTAACATTAAGACATTATGTTCATTAAATTTATGTCAACAAGATTAATAAAAAATATTTATGTCAACTGTAAAAATGCTTATAAAACGTTATTGTATTGATTTTTTACATAGTTGTTAAGAACCGCCTTCTCGGTTATTTCTAAAATTGCAGCCTTTCTACAATGTGTAT
>JAHZNC010005520.1:0-13005 GCA_027744095.1 Zhuqinia jingwanae | reverse complement strand
TTTTTTTGTCTTTCTTCTTTTATTTTCTTCTATTTCCTTGCAATTTGATTTATACCTGACGTTTGCATATAACTTGTGACGACAACGACGAGGAGGAGCAGAGAGCAACACCAAAAAAAAAGTTTGTAGACTTGTGTCTTTAACTTGACTTTTTGACATTGCAAAAACTAAAAATCAAATGAAATGCTGCAGTGTCATCACTTTACATTGTCGTCAAATTCTTGAGGATAAAATTCTGCAAAAGTATACAATTCATACCTACGTACTTTTTACATTAAGATGATGATGATGATGATTTTGCCAAACCAAACCTATCAATAGTGTACTTACTTATGTAGCTTGTTGCTTTCTCAAATTCCACCACCTCCGCACTTTTTTTTTACAAAGGTTGTAATACAACCTGGAAACTAAATTTTTGCTCGTGCTCCAAATAAACCAAACCTTAGAACCTCTCCAAAGTTCAACAACTTACGTATCTTTACATTTTACAATTCTACACCATATTTCATGATGATGTATTTGTACACATATCATATACATGTAATATGTAGGAATATATATAACATATATGTTTCCTTCTTCATCCCATTCTTTCTTGTTTGTGTGTGTGTTTTGTTGTTTGGTTTCAATAATTCTCCAAAAACTCTCTTGTGATGAAACAACTTTCTTTTGTTTCTCGATACTTCTTGTTTATTTTTTCAGTGTACAATCAATTGTCAAGCGTGTGTGTGTGTGTGTGTGTGTGTATAGTAGGGCACGACACATACTCACTCACCTGCTACTGCTCAAAGGAAAAGAACAGCTTTAGAGAGAAGGAATGCGACATGACATGAAAGCGAGAAAAGTTCTCGTTTCAGTTTCTCAAGTAGTATAATAGGAAGACAGACCTATTGACATAATTTCACTTGACAAAAAAAATAAAAAGACAAACAAAACAGAAGACTACGTATCATCAAATTGATACTGCACACGCATGCGTAACATAAAATGTATCAAAGCAGTTGTACGCAATTCGGGTGTATAAGTTAATATGGCAAAAATTTAGAAATAAAAGGAAGCAAGAACCCAAAGAAACGCTGAAATACCAGGAAAAAAACAAAATATGTACATTGTACGCATCAACAAACACACATGTCATATATCATCATCTAATGGTTTCTTAATTCAGCAGAACTCTAGTTACTTTTATTATTGACACTCCCACATTCTCCCATTCAAATTTTCCTTCGTAGTAACTAACTCCCATTTCCGTTCCATTTTCTCTCATTTTTAAAATGATTACCATAAGAACAGTGTAATTCATTCAAAATTCCCTTTTAAACAATGAAAGTATACCTACTTCATACACATTTTATTGATTAGCATCACAGGGGCATTTTATAATATAACGCAAATTAATTACGTTATAGGATAAACTATACTCTGTCCAAGTATACATGCCATTAATTCCTGGGTGCATTTTCCCTACATAACGGACATGCTAATAATAATATAAAAAGAAGTTTACAATAAAACAACACAAGCACACTGCGTTGTCGCAATCCCCATACTTCCATGCAACTACATAATATACAAAATACATATTATGTATATGCATATAATCAATTAATTAATGTCGTGATCAATATCTGTGCTGTCAATTAACCGGAAAATCATCTGTCACATAAATAGTCCTATAACCCATTTTCCTGGCGTCATGCGAGATAAAATGAACTGCAAGATTTGTAGTAGTTTTAGTGGCATTAGTAGTGGAGAGGATTATATACATACATACATACATGATATATAGGTACATATTATTTGTAATGCATTAAATTAGCACACATTCTATAATTGATTTTCTTTCCACTTACTTAGCCTTATATATGCATAATCAATCTACCACATCTGCATACATCAAAGTTAGTTATGCACTAAGTGAATTATTATGTAAAGTGGAATGCATGGACTCGCTCCTCTCTCTCTCTTTCTCTATGCGATGATTTTCCGTACACTCAATAATTCATTTTGGGCAAGAGGACGACAAACCACACAGCGTGTGAACTCTTATCTTCCTTCCTTTCTCTCCGGCGGTTTTTTTTTGCGCACAAGAAAAAAAACTAAATGGTCGTCGTGTGCTCGTGATAAATCGTAAATCCGTTATGTTATATGTATACCTAATCCTAATATCTGTACATATTGCATAGATTACGGCTACTATTTTCTCAGTAGCGGCTATAGTAATAGCACAACTTTTTTTTGCTACTTAGTACTACTGCACTACTACTACTACTACTACTACTACTACTGTAGCATGATAAATGTGCTATTATGAAATGTGAAGCAAAATTAATGCATTATTTATGACTTAACCTGTTACGTGTTTTCCTGTCAAGTGACAAGCGTCACTTGCAACATGACAAGTCAACAAAGTTGGCTTGGCATTGCTAGCACACGAGAACTCGGAAAACATTCATTTTGTTTCCGTTTTACGCCAGCTTAGCCAACAACTCCTCTCTCTTTTTTACCCGCTGGTCTTCAGAGGAAAAGGCTGATAGCTTTGCTTGCCTCTCCGCAGCAAAAGAAATTAATAATAAATGTAGTTTTTTTTTAATTACAAAGTTTCAACTGGCTTTTTTGGTCTGATGATAGAGTACGCACACAAAGAAAGGCTTGCACAAAATGTGCTACTCACAATCACAATCAACAATTTAGGTAGGTACCATGCATGCATAACTTGTTGGCTCACATATTTTTCTGAGAAAATATTGCGCATATTATTGAATCATTTAAGATATAATTGTTAGGATTATACATGTTCAATCCTATAAAATTGCAATACACCTTCAAAAATTGCGGTTTTTAGCTGACATAACACAAAAGGTACCTACCAAATATTATATATTTTGCATAACCAATCCATTTACTATGTACACACATAATAATACAGAAAATTAGGTCGTAAGCGTGCGTGGTTTTGTGGTCAACAGGCAGTCATTATAATATATCACATAGGTATATAACGAGGTGTGTAATTAATTGTAATTAAAATCTATTCATAATAAAATCCTATATTAGTACAGATTGTTACATTATTTTATTTCTGCGAGGTCATATATACATATGTCCTACCATAAATATATAATATGCAGCTGATTGTATATTCAAACAAATATACATATACATGCAATTAAGTCCTCAATAAAATACTTTGCAATGAATTGGTCACGATACCAGCCAGTTATTATTATGACGGTGATTGCGAATGATGGGAAAATGCAAATCAACATAAAATTATTATTTACTGGCCCACATTTTTCCCTAATCTTGACTAAGCCAAACCATAGTAAAGCAAACAGGTAATATACTAAAACAGATTTTTTGTCCAACCAAAAGTGTTTGCTTGACTGACTGCACGTGTGTGTGATAGCTAAAAACCAGGTAAAAGCGAAACAACATACGAAAAAAAAACAATTTCCGGGCTGCGTTGTTGTTTTGTGGTTGTTTCCCTTATCCAAATGAAACTGGAAGTTGCAAACTGGAGCTGGACTGCATAAAAGAAATGACACACTCACGACACATATTATTATGTGAGCTTTGAATTCCTGTTGTGCCACGAAACAAGGAGGTGAAATGAGTTATTTTGCTAATGAAACTCAACCACCAGAGAAAACCAAACTAATTACAATATTAGAAAATGTCTATCATAATAAATTTTCATATATTACATAAGCATGTACATATTTAATAGATAGGTATAGTGCACAGTAAACAAGAAATAACAAAAATAAGCAGTTTTTTTTGCAATTGTAACTTGACATCTTTCTCCAAGGAACACTTAACGTAGGTATATGCTTTTGTGTACATATTTAAGTATTTACCTACATTCTACATTGCTTCCACTTATATTTGCATGTTGATTTTGCGTGTCCACCTATTTAGTTGTTGTTGTTGTTTCCTGAGTACCTTAGACATACAACATATATTATACAAAAGGGTGACCCAAAGGTTTGCCTAAAAAACTCAAGTTCAAAGAGAGGTTGTGTGGGACACAATATGTAAGCGACAGCAACGACACACGCACACAAATGGATGTGGCATGTGTGGCATGGCTAGCAAGTTTAGCCGGTTGACTGATGTGGACATTTTTTTTTTATGGTTTAACCCTTTTCGCTATCCAATATGGTATTTTTGGTGTACCTGCTTCACTCCTGCTGCCTACTACTGTCGCAAGACGCAATTAACAAAAGTAAGTAAAGTAATGTCGTGTGGTCGGTGGTATATTATATGGTGCTACTACTATATTTACTACTACCCAGTCCCTCGTGGACGTCCACGCCACGTTCGACCAATTGACTTTTTCCCCGACGTCCATAAAGAAAAGTCCTTCCTTCCACTTTCCTGCACTTCCTCAATTACTCAAGGCCTGCCTCTCTGCTTTCTCCTCTTCTCGGCTCTTTTTTCTTCTGTGCTCCATATGCCCCTCCAAATACCAAATTGGGCCAGCACATAAATTGCTCTTTTGTAAATTTACTGTTGAAAGACGACGGACATTTCTGGTTTTTCGCTTAATGAACTCATGTGAAAGCGTAATGACTTGACTACTACAAAAGATGATATTGATGATGGGGAAGTAGGTGGAGGACGACGTTGACTATGAACAGAGTTTACTGAACCGAAAATAAACATTTTGGCATTGTTATCCATTCACCAGCGTCTCGCCTCCCATCAAAAATTCTAGCCCGCAGCAGCAAAGCAACAACACACATTACAACAATAACCACCTACCTACCATTATATACCTACTCAAATTCACATAAAAATTCACAATTTGTTCCCTTTTGTTTTTTCTCCAGCAGCAGTTAGCAATAATGACAATTTATGTGAACAAAAAGCATACACAATAAATAACACAAAAGCATGCATGCAACACAATATATCACGAAGAACAATCATCAGGTAGTAATCAGTAAGCAAATAGACTAGTCATCAAAAGCCATTATTTTAAAAGCTTACTTTACTTAACAAAAAATATTAGTCTACTCTCCACAACAGTCTGAAAATAACTCTCAGTATGCTATCATCATCATCATCATCACTATATCGCTTTGGTCACGATTGGGACTTTTGTGACTTGAGTTCAATGTTTCAAGATTTGAACATAATAAAACAACAAAACAGACGAGCGTAGAGGAAAATAAACTTCTAAAGCCAGAAATAGTCATCAATTTAATCGTCATTAACCCATATGAAAACAAATTATTCAGAGCATAAAAAGTAAAGTGCTAAATCATCTTACATATTTAAATATCTGTTTAAAAAAGAGAGAGGGGATAAGTTGTAACATTTTTGGAGGAACGGTTGGTTTTGTAATTGCGTCAAATTGTAATTGGAGTACCTAGTGAGGTTTCAAAGATATAATAAATGAACCTCTATATGTCCATAGTCACACGCGTATCAAGTTTGTAGATAAACCAAAACTCTTGTGACAAGCTGGCAAATGTGAACGAACGGCACGGTAAACTGTTGTGTCATTGTTATAAATTCAGTAATGACGAGACAGACAGTTGTTTAAACGAGATGATAATGATGTTTGGAAGAAATCACAAGAAAAATAACTCATCATCACGTACAACTGCTGAGCTCTAATGTGATGATAAGCATAATATTATTGTACAACAAATGTTAATGTTATATCGTTTACAAATTATTATTATTATTATTATTATTATTATGGTTACAATATCATATTTTTATCATCTCAAATGCAAACAAAAAGAAGGTGGGATTCACAAAAGTCCCACAAAGTAAATTTTTCTTTGAAATATTAAATAAAAAGCTTGTAAACATTAGGGGCGGAGACCTTTTTATTAAAAAATCCCCAGGATATCATTTTAAACTGCTGTTTATCTATCTTCGCCCTGCACTTTATTTACTTTACTTGTCCATCATCATCGCTGCATCACTCACTCACTCACTTGCTGTTTGTCATTATCATCAAAAGCATCACACCAAGATCATTCCCATTTCCTCATCATTGCTTGTTTTCTCTGTGTGAGAGCTGTCACAATGATTTGTCCCTGTTGGATAGATATGGATTGGATTGGATGCAGAGAAACAAGAAATATTTTGGCATTGACACTGTCTCCTCGTCGACCAAATAAACCTCACGCATTATTATCATCATCTTCACCCCAAAAAAAATGTTTGTGTTTGTTGTTATACACCACATGCCACACATACATTTAAAACTTACATGCATCCATATCAATCCATATACCACGCAGCAGACATACAGAGACAGAGAAAAAATAAGAAATGACTGGATTGAGTGAGTGATCGATACAATTGCATTTACTGCACTTCATAAAATAAAATGCAACATCAGAGCAGCCACACACGCACAAGAATATTGGACAATTGGAAGCAGAGGGGTTACGAGAAAAAAAACAGAGAGAGAGAGAGAGGCGATGATTGTAACTGCTTTTGCTTCAATTCAAATCAAATGCATTTCCCAGTGTGACTTCTCTTGCAATTGCAATTGGCAGCCAGAGAGTTGTATATACTTTTAATATAAAAAATGTCTACATATACTTTTAATATGTATACATGTATGATGTTGAGTCAAAATCACATTCACAAAGTTAGTTAAGTACAATTTCGTCTTTTCTCCTCTCTATTTGTACTCTATATATATATATATGTGTTTGTATCAAAGTCAATCAGGATGCGGATATGTGTTTAATTTACTTTTAGGGTTGGGTGTGATTCAACTTAAGTATTCCCTACTAACCCATCTATCTCCCTGTTCGCCCAGTAGTGCTTCACGGGAGTTGATTAAACATACACGACGACGACGAAGAAAAGAGATGAAGAGCTGGGAAGGCAGAGAATAATATTATGGCCGATGTTGCGTCGTTGTTGTTGTAGTTTATGAGAATCATCATGATTATCATCAAAATCATGAACATTAGTCAGAGAGTCAGGAAATGGAAAAGGCACAATGCAATAACATTAATATGTTCATATCTTTGTACTTTTATCTAAAAGAACTGACTGAGTTGAATTAAGTCAAAGAAATTATCATCAGAGAAATGAGAAATTATTATTGACACAAAATACTGATTGTGAGTCGTCGGAAGAAAATGTCTAAGCTTATCTGTATTTACACTAGACTAAAAATAAACTCATGTTATATCTCTGTGATATCCACAAATGACAATATTTGCCTTCAAAACAAGTAAGAATCCACATTACCTACTTATATCTAGAATCCGAACCTACTGCGTACTGCGTGAATCTTTGTCTGGAGTTTGACCTGGTCGCTTAATAATACGAAATACATAATTACAAGGAAAGCCTCATGTAACACCTGAGGTTTTATAATGTATTGCAGAAAATCAAAAATGGCATTCATAAGTATACTCATAACCAAAGAGTAAAATAAAATGATAAACGTATACACAATGAGCTTCAATAAGCTTTAAGCTGTTGTATATGGAATTAATGGTTATGATCCATGTCAATGTTTCATTATTACAATTTTTTTGGGTTATTTTGTGAATATGATTATTATATATTATTTCGGGTCACTCATTCCATTTATTTGCTGTCTCTGTAAGTAAACTAGGCAAGAAAAATATGTAATAATAGCAATAATATTGACGATGGCTGTTGTTGGATCACAACACGAATGACTCATGAATCATTTCCCAATGCCCCTTTCTTGTGTGAATACGCCTGTTATATTGACACTTTTTTTCCTTCTCTCCTCTTCTTCCTGGCAGGCAAGCAAAATAAGGCAAAAAAAATGTGTTGGAAGTTGGGTAATATCCGCTGTTCCAACCACTTTATTTTTCTATTTTTTTTTCTGCTGAGCAAACAGCAAAAAATATATACAAACATAACAAAATGAGTATTCTCATGAAGAGGTATAGTGTACGTGTGTGTGTGTGTGTCTTGGCAGAGTAATATAGTCCGTCGTTTTTTTGTACAAACTGTAACTACTACACACAAGACAAAAGTAAAATATACTCATATTTTTTGGGGAAGGAATGACGAAAAAAAACAACAAAAAAAGACAACATCATGCAACACACACGTTTGAGATTTTTTTCTATTTGGGGAATTGTCCTTGCCTAACTGTAAATAAAAGTGCGTGTGTAACTCCACATTATTGGGAATTTTTTTTTTTGGAAAGAGTAACCAGAGGGATATGGATTTACTTTTGGATGAGGATGAGAAAAGAGAGTTTTAGCTTTCGCTTAGTTTAGTTTTCGGATTGAAGTCAAGTCAATGACACCGCTATGCCAAAAACCATACCAAATAGCAACCACACTGCCTCCACTACCACCACCACTGATAATGATAATTCCACTCACATTCTCCTTCAACAAACAAAACAATTCTGCATAATATAAAAGGAACACACACACGCACAATGGCACGTACGAACCAACAAAAAGGAATCTGTGTACTGTGTGTGTGTACCTTTTACTTACTTTGTAACAGTCTTCCCGTACTTCCCCACTACCATTTTTCCCTTCAACCACTACCACCACCACCACCACTATTACCTATCCACCCAGATTTACTTTTTCCCTTTCAATCTCTTGTACAGTATATTATATCGCACCACTTTGATTTCTTCCTGTTTCCAAAACCCAAAATGAACATTGATAAAACTGAAAGTAACATGACATATTATATCAAGAGACGACAAAATGATGAGTTAAGCTTTTGTTGTTATTATTATAAAAGGTGGATCCTCATCCTGTACGTTGTAACATAAACGTAGCATGTATCCTTCTTCTTTTTTTGGAGAATAAAGCAAACAATTTGTTTGAGCAGAGGAACAAGGGGATGAATGCATGCAATATGCCACGCTGCAAGGATTACACTTTCCTTTTATCATCCTCTGATCGTCCTCCTACTATTATTATCGTTATATTTTTTTTTCGTTTTTCTCATTTCCCAGTAGAAAGAGAAACACAAGGACAGTGCCTGAGTAAAATATCAATGAGCTGAAATAAGAGCCGAAAGCATCATATATGCGATATCTCAGGGCATGCCGATAAAGAAAGTTGAGTAGAAAGAGGACTTTGAGATGGGAAAGTAAAAGGGTACACACACAGACACACACACACACACACACACACACACACATATGCTATAGCTACATATGTATGTCTACTTTTGTGTATATTAAGTACCTACATATAATGTAGCTTTACTTTGATAAAAAAGTGTGGGTACGCCATATATTACTATTTGGTAGCAGAAGCAAGTCAACAGAGAAGAGATATGGGAAGCAATTATCAGCCTTAAATAAATAATGTAACCTGATTAGGACTTTTTGAAGTCTCTTCCTGTTCCCTTTTTCTCTTTACTTTTAGTCTTCTTCTTCTTCTAAAAATGCCTTTAGAGAATCAGTTTGGCTCTTTGCTTCTTCTTCTTCTGCGTAGGATGAAAGATATAGGTTATTCTGTTTAATTCTAAATGTGCCTGTACGTCGACATGTTTGCACCTAGGTATACATTTATCTAAATTCTTATAAAAGTCAGCGACCTTTCCTCTTTCCTTTACATCATTTCATTATCATTTGCTATACCCTCTCATGTGACATTTCTTATGCAGGCAGGACCAATATACTACTATGACGCACACATAGCATTTTTTTAATATGTTCACATATGTAGCAATCTCAGCATTTAAACAACTTTTTTTGCCAACTTAAAATTAAACCAATGTAAGCAGAGAGAGAGAGAGAGAGCGCAGTGTATATTTTAAGTGAATCCAAGAAATTAAGATATGCTCTCTGTTTAACAGGCAGTTGTCCATGAGTTCGCTACAAAATACGGGGGGAATTGAACAACGTGGAAAGAAAAAGAGCGGTGCGGGATATTGCATTAAAAGGGCTGAATTGGATGAGTAATTACGAAATACTTTGCAATTACTTTTCTTCTCTACTAGACAAACATACACAGAGCTGCAGCAGCAGCCACTCACCACCCATGTATATATTTAATATATACACATGCATAGTACATACCTAATAACAAGGGTACTAAATAAATAATATATGTGCACATACATACAGTAAAAAAATGATGTTATTAAAATGAAGACATACAAGACAAGACGACAACAACAGGCAGCAAGACGGATGAACAAAATTACGATGATGATAGGAGATGAGCTGGCTGGTCGGGTTGATGACGCTTTTTTAATGAAAATTTCCCCTTAAAATTAATAATAACCTCGTTTTGCTCAAGTGAAAGTAAGCGCAGGAGTCATTGTCTGTGTGTCGTCTCCCCTTCTGCTGTTTTCCATGTTTATTTTTTATAGTTGACCTACTTTATCAAGAGGAGTAGTCACTAGAAGTGAGAGTCACATAGTCAGCAAAAAAAAATTATAAATTTAATTGCATCATCGCCATCATCATCTTTCTCTTTATAAAAATGAGTGAGAAATAGAAAAAGAATAGAAAGAGAGAGAGAGAGAGGAAGAAAGAGAAAATGAGGGAAATGCGAATGAGAGCAAGTCACGAAAAACTCATAAAAAATAAAAACGACGGTGTGTGTTAGTGGTTGTATGGTGGTGACGTTATAGTGATAGTATTAGTAGTTGTGGAAGTGAGGCTACTGCCATTTTGGAAGACTTGAATAAAAAATATACCTACATATATAAACACAGACCTTCATTCTTCTTGAGGGTTTTTATTTCACGTGTTTTTTAATTTTGCGATGGACACAAAAAAAGGAAAATAAAAACTAATCATAATACCGTCATCATAATAATAATAGCAGCAGAAAAGCTCGCACCTGCCAATCATCAAACTTCAAATGCCCGTTATTACTATTACTTTACTAGAATAGGTAGGTATCAACGTGGATGGTTAATGAATGAGTGTAAATTCTGTGTAATAATAAATATGCAGCCTTGCTTGTAGTAAATAATAATGGAATGGAATTGAATGGCAGGGCTGAAGGTTTAAAAAAAGAAAGTGTTATATATTTTAAGTTGGCTCGTTGTGTAAAAGTATCAGCTGAAGAAATGCACCATTTTAACCTACATTCCATATTTATTCACAGTTTGAATGATGAACGGTGCATGAAATGATAGGCACGATGAAACTATATACACAACAAACAAAAATTCCACTTGGTTCACTTACCTTCTATACACTTTTTATGATGAAGTGATCAACAATAATTTCTCGTTAAAAAAATATAGGCCAGGAATGGGAATGTGAAACGACCTTTTATCATAGCGCAATGTCGACAGGTACTTTTTTTGCATAGACGAAAACGTGATAAAATATTAGGTTTCAAGTCAAGGGTTCTCTATCCTGTTTACACCGAGACGTAGATATCGATTTTTTAGTTAACGTATAAAATAAATTGGAATGCTGTTTTTGTGAAAATGATAATAATCATCATCATCATCATCATCATCACCACCACCACCACTTCATAATATTCATAACATAAAGGAAGTAACAACAAAACGTTTCCTCCTTTCCATTTCATTGTCAAATTTTTTGTACATTTCCGTGCTCTCGTCTTCTCATCTTGATGATCTAATTTACTATTATGATTATGGCATCTCATAACTTTTACTGCCATGTCAGTAAATAGATGATATCGCATTTTGTTAATCAACACAAGCAATCATCTTCATATTTCTTTTATAAAGGCCACTCTTCAAAAACCAGTATATAGGATATATGCAATATACTCATATTTACTGAGATGACGTGAGTAAAATTCTGATGGATATTTACTTCTTGTCTGAATTCACCTTTTCTTCACCGCCAAATGTCATCTCATCATACATATTATCATCAGCGAGCATCAATTCTCAAAATACCTAGAATATGTACCCGGAATGCCAAATTTTTATTTTTTTATTTTTTGCTGTCCTTTTTAACATATTATCTATTGTACCGTATTGAATGATTTTAAAGCAAAGGAACAAAATCTCGATTCATTTATTTACACCATCATCATCTATTTTGATATAATATTTTTATACTTAATATTGTATTGGTTGAATATTATTCTAATTAATATTGCACACGTGCCAACCTCCACCACCTAAACATTTGTCTGCCGGGATGATATAAATTATATTTACATTTAATATAATTCCGTTTACTCAACAGAAAAAAAAGCCATACATTGGATTCAATTCAATTCTTGGTCCTTTGCACCGAGTGTGGTAAGGTATGTTATGCTGCCTCGTGTACGCTTGTTTTTTCTTTTGAATTTTACATACGCACATTGTTTGTTTGTTTTCTACATTTTTCTTTTCTCTAGATAGACAGATGGATGAATAGATAGATAGATATAGAAGGACAACAGGAAACAAACACAAAAAAAAACAAAAAAATTTCTTTGCTTTAAATTATCCTTGTTGCCTGCTGTTGCCGCATGCACTTTTGTAATAATACTATAAACTACGAACATCAAACATACCTACCGCATTTTCCAGCAGAAACAGCTTCAAGGATTGCATACATAAATGTATGAGGTTGACTTTATTTTTGTCTTTTTTTATATATGTAGAATAGTAACAGTAGACATAGTTATGGTTTTGGGATCATGTCGTCATCCCATGTTTCTGACTGCGCTGCATTTTACTATATAAAATATGTATTTTTTCTAACTACACCCGCTATGCTCCTAAGTGTGTAACCCTTGTTGTTTTCCCTTGTTCCTCTGAGATGAATAGACAATTGTAATATGCCAGGTTTTTTTATATCATATTATTTATGCCAGAAGCAGGAAAAGTAGTTCAGTTCAACTTGAGTTTTACCAAAAAAAACTTAACTTTGTTTTCGGATGGATGCGACACAACATGGATATCAGATAAACCCACTGCTTGAACACACGGAGGAGTGATTCAGTCAGTATTGCCATGAGACATCATTGTGTCGTCCTACCTAAAAACTTCCCACCAAAAGCCATGTAGGCAAAAAGTTATGCATATTTTTTTCCTCTGAATTTGTCTACTACTACCACT
>JAHZNC010005519.1:0-17634 GCA_027744095.1 Zhuqinia jingwanae | reverse complement strand
AACAGCTGGATCATGTCATGAGCCCAAACTGTTCCCTACATTTATGCAGGAGTAGTGTGAGTGTGAGCTCGAGTTTTTATGAAGTTTAACCAATGAACACTTGCCCCTCCGCTGCCATTTCGTTTTCTTAATAATAATAATAATAACACAAAAAAATTAGACAAACACTTATTTAGTACGCCAGTAAATTAAACAACTGGTTACTTGTTGAGTGAACTGAACGATTGACTCTCCAGCTTCTGTAGCTCAAAAAACAAAGCTTTGGTTTGTTTGAAGTGTTTTTAAATATTCAAGAGTTGAGTTGAGTGAAAAGCTACCGTTGGGTTATAATAAATTTTTTTTACCACCACCGAAAGAAATATCATCTTACACAAAAAAATATTCTTGTCATTCAACTCCCTTTCAAATTTATTTTTCCCCGTTGTATTTACATAAAGTCAAAAGTTTAATAGCCATACAAAAAAAAATGAACGTGATGTTTTCAATGGCAGAGGGGTAAAAATAATATATGCTTTAAAGTTTTCAATTCTTTCTCAGTCTCCGTCCATGTAGATGACCGAGTTTATGAAAGTGTCGATTTAAAAAAAAGCATTTTGCAGAGCTAGCATTCTTTTATGAATTGTATAATAAAATATTATTATGTTGAATATCAATTTGACCTTACAACAGATGAATATTTTGTTTTGTATTTGATGACTTGTAATAGTTTGTATTACAAAGGCAATTAAATTAAAAGCGTATAGTTATTATGCGGATGCGTATGAGGAATATATGAAAGGTTGCAAAATAAATATAACATTGTTGATTTCAAACCTTGGTCGATGATGGCATCATGTTATACATGGGATGTATATGTGATGTGTTTTGATGCATGTGTGTATTGTTTAATAATATAAAGGGTACAATCAAAAAATGGGTGTCGTTCTCTCTGGATTCAATTTACCTGTAAATAATGTATACCTATCATCATCATTATACATAATACACTTTATATATCTCAACTGCTTGACATGCTATATTTTATGATAATAATGCATTAGTTTAGTTTTTTTTCAAAATGTAGAAATGCATTTTATATGTATCTTATGGAAGTTAATCATTTTATTTTATCTAATCCCTTTGGGGAAATCTATACAACAAGTCGCTAACTACACAATTCTGCAATTAGCCTCATATGCGTACTGGGTTGTCAGCAGCAACAGCAGCAGCATAATATGTATGTATATTGTAACTATTTAATATATATCGGTGCAATGTGGAAACTTCATTAGTAGCACCGACGACCGAGAAGAGAAGCTGAGAGAGAGAGAGAGAGAGAGAGAGAGAGAGTCTTTTTCATCTCATCGCCATACGATTCTCATCTGGTCTGGTTTGCAGCCAGCCGCCACACAAAAAAAATACAGGACATGGTGTGTATCTTTCAAAAGCAAAACTACTACTTCCATTTTCCATGAACACACTCTTTTCAACGTTACAGAGACGCTCTTGGTTTAATTTAATTTATTTTAATGAACTGCTCGCTCAAATCACTTCGGAATACACATTGTTAGTTTGCTCTCTTACATACACACTTCACTAATGGTTTTGATGCACTCAACTTCATTACTCTCTGCATTTTGTATGGTACATGGTACATACATAAATATAAACATGTTGTATGTATGTATGTATATATATTTTGTATATGGACTGAAGAAGGGTAAATTAAAATGAGTATTTGTATCCCTATCCATCCTTATTTCTAAATAAGATGCACGAAACAAAGGCTTAATATCTTGCAAGGTTTGCCTAATGAAATATATGTGGATTGTGTATCAAGCACATAAAATAATAATATCTGAATTTACACTAATTTTAATACAATATTCTACTCCAAGACCGCATGTCTATATATTTTCAAGATTTTCAAAATACACTCAAATCCAAAATCCTTTCCATTTCCTTTGTTAGCATGTATTTACAATGTATACTATAATGCATGCAAAGTTTATTATTACTATTATTATTAAGCTCTGGAGACACCTCGAGAGAGCGAGAGAGAGAGAGAAGGGAAGAATCCTTGTATCTTGACAGGTGTGTCCCTTCCCATGTTCGTGCTCATTTAGATGAACTGGCTCACCAAATCCCAACAAACAAAGTTAGTGTAAATTGAAAAGGATTAGTGTAAGCATTAACTGTGCATGGGAATCGACGACATTTCGCACTAATTATAATGATGATGAGTTTCTCATCATACATTCATAATAATAGTATATACTTTACTTTTTGTCCCTTTACCCGACAAACTAATGACGTCTCTCTCTCTCTCTCTGTATCCATTCATCTTCATCATTTCACATGTACCTTTTTCTGGAAAGCGTGGAAATGTAAACTATACTTTTCAAATACAAAAATATGATATAATTACAAAACTATATAATACCTATGCACAAGGTACATGTTAAAATGAGTTAGTTTGCTTACAAATTTTCTATTGCATTTAAAAAACGCTAAATTTTAAAAATAAAAAAGGGTATTTTTTTAACAGTTGAACGATGATGATAATAAGTACTGGTTAAAAGGCAGGTGCTTGATTTTGAAATTAGCACTGCAGAAAACAAGTTATCACGACTTATTCTTTAATCATCATCCCATCTTTTTTTTTCCTTTCTTGTAAAAAAAAATCTTATGTATACCTAACATAATTACTATTATTTTTCTCTTTAAAAAATGTATACCAAAATTAGCAAAAAAAATTGTTTAATTTGAGATTATTCTTTGAGAGAGCCAAGATAAAAGGAATGATACAAATGATGATGAGAATGACTCTTGACAATCTTAATGAGCATTCCAAGCTGTTATAATAATGCCGCAGCCACGACGAATCTCCTAGTCAGCTCTCTCGCTCTAGTCAACGTTGACGACAATGAGCATGCAGAGAATGCTGTTGATGATGAGTGATGATGAGATACATAAGCCAAGGGCAACGTCATGTGCTTTAAGCTGACATGTACATATAATTCGTATACAACTCGGATTTTTTTTTTTTGTAGTTTGGTTTAACATCTGCTTTTTGTTCTGTTCCAGTGAGATATCATGTCCCTGTGCCGGTTAAAAAAAAGAAAAAAAGAGAGACACAAAAAAAGAAGAAAACAGTATAGTTTTTTTAGTCACAGTGGCACGCAAATTATATATGTGTATCCCATGCTTTGTCTTTATCTAATTTTTTTTTGAAGCCGGCACTACTAAAACACTGCAAGTATTGCAACGCATGAACTCTTGGAGATAAAAAGCAGCAAGTATTTGCATATTATACCGTGTCTTTAGTGACATCAAGTTGGTTGGTTGTGTAAGCAGAAGTAATTAGATCTTTGTGTTGTATGTGTGTTGAAATACATGCATCTATGTATGTATGTATGGATGGATGAATTAGATATATAAACAACACAACTAAACACACACACACACACACAAGGACTGCTTCATCATCACATCTAAAGTAGGTAGGTATATAGGAAGGAAGAGATGAACTATTTAGATGTGTACGTACATATCTTCTTGTTAAGAGCACTTTGGACTGTAAAGGACTATCATTAAGAGAGATGAAGAGTTTTTGGAATTCCGTAACAAGGATTTATTCTAATTGGGATAATTAACTTTTGGCATTCTGTCCTAAGTTGAGAAAAATTCTAATTGCCTAAAGGAATTTAAACAAGCCCTTTGTGCTGTGTGCGACGCATGCAATAATAAAATATTTTCAAGCTGAGTTACAACAAGTAAACAAGCAGTGCAGTGTGTTGTTGTTCCTTGTTCTACAAATCAACTTATATGTAAATTACTCTACATGCATAGAACATGTACTATGTATGTATGCATCACCAAAAAAATGTTTATATAAAAATGTAATGCTTATGTAATTTCACTGAATTTGTAAAATATTTTAAGGCAAGCTGGCTTTTTTTGCACAAACACTGAGGTGCAAATTTCATAGATATACATAGCGTTTTGCGATTTACACCAGCATAATTATTCCAAATTCACTTGTTTACTAAATTTACCTTACTTCCTTGTGATTCTTGTTATGTAAATTAATTAATTTGAATAGTAGTAGCATCATCAATATACATTTCTACTGGACCATGAACATGAATTATATCAAGAATACCAGAACAAGATTGAATGATTAGATTTGTCAAAGAATGTCAGGGTTTTGGCACCTAAATTACGCTACCTTCACTTTTATTTGATCAGTCATCCTCTGATTCTTTGGAAGCTGGTTGAAGCCAGCACCACCAACCTTTTCTCCGGAAGCGTGAGAAATAGAAACTGAGGATGATGATGACGAATGTGTATGACGTGAGTAAGCGTGCGTGTGAGCATTTAATTTTCAATCCACTAACAAGTGCCCATTTTTATATATATGATTTACAATACATCCATAAATACATGTTTTCATATCTCCAGAAATAGTAAAATAGCAAACCTCAATATGAGAGGAGACCACCGTCATTGCCGCAAACACGGTAACAGCTTCGGTGCTCTTCTCATCTTTCTCACTCCGTTTGTGATGCAACAAGAATTTATACTTGGAAAAAGGTAGAAGCGTAAATGTATGAGTGGTAAAATGTGTGCACACTACATAGAAAGATAGGTACATTCATCCAATCATCACCACTACTACTACTACTACTACCTCAAGTCCAAGAACTCTGCTGCTATCAACATCAGCATCAGTTCGTAAAATCACCCAGCCACACACACACATATACATATATACACACACACACTCAAGAGATAGGTACAGAGACCAGTTAGTTAAGTTGGTCTAGTACAACAGCAATACAGAAGCAGCAGCAGCTGTGTAGCTACTTGTTCCATAAACCGAGAGTGAAAGAAAGCGGAGGGTGCAAACGAGGGTAATTGGGCCAAAAGAGAGCTAACGAACCGACACCAAATCAATTACCTAAAAAAACCTTATCCCTTCTCAAACTGTTGTGATGTGAAGACTTATGTGTGTGTGTGTGTGTGTGTGTGTGTGTGTATGTAATATTCATACATTTACTATCCTTCAATATATCTATATATTTTTCTACCATTACCTTGAGTATATATCTACATTTCTGCATAATATCTGTATATTGTGACCAATACATATGTATACCTATATAGCCATATTATATTTACTTATGTGTACACTGAGTACACATGCATGCATGTAGTTCATGGTTGGACTTTGGTTTAAAAATGCCAGGAAGTAACGAGGGACACTCTACTCTTCTTCACATGTACTTCTCACTCGATATCTCTCACTCCAGCAACATATTTTACTTCAATGCAATCATATTATAACCAAGCTATGTGTGATGATGATGATGATGATGATGCTGAAGATGCTCAGATGAAGAGAATCGAACAAAAAGGAAAAACACACCGAGCAAAATAACAAAATAGTACATTTTATACATACTGCTTTTGTATAGCTCGTGTTACTCTTCCAATCATTCATTCATCTTTCAAAATGTACGAAAAGAAACACTGCGTAGTTTACTACATAGCTACTACAGATGTGCAGCATGTATTACCTATATTAAATAGAGAGCCAAGCATGATGATATAGGCATGAAAATAGATACATACACCAAAAAAAAGAAGAAAAGCTCGTCACATCACTCTTTTTTTACTCTTCTGTGCACTTTGCACAGATGGAAATGTACCGTTAAAGTATTGGTTAGTTCTAATAAAAAGAACAATTTGAGTTTTCATTATTTCCTCGCTGCCTCCCACTGATTGCCCTATGCCAGTGTGTGTGTGTGTACCGCACGCTATATATTTCTCTTCTGGTGCATATAGCCAATGATTTCTTCATAGACTTATCAACACACCAACTGCAATATATGACTGTGCTTATTTTCTTTCTCTCGGTATCAATTTACTTGTAAGGAGCAACTTTCTACTTCTAATGTGTATTTATGTATCTCAGCATCTTTGCACCGTGGCCAGTTATTTATCTCATTTTCCCTCTACTTCAGCTCACTTTATACTACACCTCATCATCATCACTTTTACTCGCCCTTCCTTCCTCTCTAGCAATCAGTCAAGAAGAGATACACACAGTGATTTCCAAAACGGTGCTACACACACATTACTCCATGTGTGTGTGTTTAGCCATCATGTTTCCAAAGGTAATTTGTTTTGATGGTTGCATGGCAAGAAGAAGAAGAATGAATGAAGCAGAGAAGAGAGAATGTTGAATTATTGAATTAAATGGAAGGCACAGGGAGTAACAGAATTTCTCAATTTTTTTCTTCCCTTTCCAGCTAAAACATTTTGATAAACAATAATAATAATGATAGAGAAATTAAGCATACTATTCTTTAGCTATATTTTCAGGATGCCACATAGGCATATATGTGCCTATAAATATGTACGTATGTATGAATGAGCAAGCTGAAAAAAGTATAGAGAGAGAGAGAGAAAAGTTTGTAGCTGAGTATTATTGGTGCTTCTGGGTACTTTCTGTGCGGCAGCAATCAGGCAGTCCAATTAATGAACTCGCAACGGAACGAAACCCATTAAAATTTTGGCAAAAGGGATCTTATCAATTAAGATTAATCGGGAAAGGAGACTAAAAACCCACACTCACTAATAATGAGCATCTCTACTATACCAAACTACATACATATATATAACATGTATCTACATATTATAGCTTCGTATCTCTTCTAGAGTCCCAGTAAACTAGGAAGAAGGCAAGGAAGAACTCATTTGTAGTTTGGTACGTTAGTTAGTAGTACCTATGTTGGTTTAAGTCTTCAGAAAATTGCTAGGCACACATGCAATCAAACTGGGTCTTTTCAGTTTCGGGAGCAGTAGCAGTCGTGGTGGTGCTACTAACTCCTCTGCTGCTGTCAGAGTGAAAGTCTCTAATTGATTTGCTTCTGGGATGAGATTATACTCAAAGAAATGAAAAGGATTTACTAACTAATTAAGCTAGCCACACTACTAATAATAACAAGTAGTAAAAAAGGAAACACGTAATAGTCATTTGTGTACAACTACTACTACTCCAGGAATAGTGTGCTCAGCTTGAAATAGAGCAAAGAACCCAATCAAGGAATACACAGTAAAAATACATAGGCGTGTCTAGTTAGTCAGACATACATAAACCAGAGCATTATATACCTATTGAACGTAATAATGAATGTATGTATGTAGAAGAATATAATATATGCAAGCGCTCATTTGCTTTTCAGGGAAGGAGCAACTCTAATCATTAACAAAGCAATGGTGTGTAGTATGAATACTTTTTATTAGTACGCATGATGGGGCTCAGCAAAAATAAATTATTGGCACATCCCAACTCCTAATTCCAGGATAAGGAAGTTTACATAATTGTAAAATAGGAAGTACGAAAATATTTTTTTCCTTAAAATTCGAATTTACTCAAGTGTTCAATCTTTAATTCTATATAAAACGAAACGTTGTTATATTCTCTACCAACTGCGATTTCAATCATCAGAGATAATCAACTGCGATGTAGAATAGTATGCATACCTATGTGGAAAGAAGCGTAAAGAACTGCAAATAGAACAGGACAGGGTCAAATTCAGATATTTGTAGGTGTACGTATATGGGAGAGCTATATAATTATTATATATACATATATGCAATCTGCAAGGCGTAGTGGAGAAGATTTCGGTTTTTTTTGGGATGGTATCGGGAAACAAGAAACAAGGCAACAGCAGCCTCGTTACATTTGTAATGCCATCCTACCGGCAAATACAAACACACACACACTCATTATTATATTGCTCGTTCAGTGAATTTCATGTGGTTTTGTGGCTTCACCTCATACACGTATGGGGTGAATGTGAATGGCGAGAAGTGATTTGTACATATTTATATAGCATACTTTAGATAGCGATACTTGTGTATATTATTTTGTGCACGCATGTAATATAAGTGGTTGGAATGTGTTTGTGTGCATATAATAATAATATGTATGTTTTGTAGAATGCACTTTCTCTCTCTCTCTTTATTTGCACACCATCATCATGATGATCATCATCATACCATCACACCGCAACAGAATTTATATTGCTCTTCTCAGCTTATTATAATGATTGCATATTACACGAAAGCACGGCATTTTTTATGCATGTATCTTGTTGGAGAAGAAGAGAATATAACTACACATGTTGAAATGGAATACGTGTTGGTTGGTTTGCTACGGAGTGTATATGTCTGTTTCCTTGACTCTCAAAACATAGTAAAATGATTGAGGAAGCTCTCTCTCTCTCACGTGCAGGTTTTCTTCTTCGTTTTTGTTATAATAATAATAATGATATTGGGACTGGAGGCAGCAGCCAGACTTGCTTGCCCATAAAACATGCAACTTTCTTTGTTAGCCAGAGAAAAACTAACAACACAATTATGTATAATAATCGGAGGAGAAGACGACTTCGGTGGACGTCATCACGGCAGCAGCAGCAGTACCAGCGTGCCTTTAACAACACAATCTTAATAATATAACAAGCATGCCGAATACTACAACACACATAAAGTTTTCTCCTCTCTCTCTCTCTCTGTCCTCTTGTTAAGAAGAAGGGATACATGCATATATATATATATATATACACAAAAACTCCCAATTAAAGAAACAGACTCATTGACAATATTACAAACCTCATTCACTGTCACCACACGACTAATAGAAGAAGACAAGCACTACCGGCAAAAGTATAATGTTTATCCGTAGTAACTCGTATATCTCTACTCTAAAGAAAAAGAAATAAATTCCAGAGAAAAAAAAATCAAGTGCATGTGGTAGCGCAAGTGTAGTATATAGTAATACACGTTTGGCAACATAGCCACTCACTCAAAATAATCAGGCAGCAGCGGTAGCATCAGCAGAAGCGAAACGAAACCAACCAACTAGTGAAAGCAACCAAGAAGTAAAGTGGGAACCCTTTTTGGGCGCTCCCCCAATTATTTTATTGAGAAATATGCTACTACTACCTATCTAATATATAGATATATATAATATTATCATCATACCACAGTGCTCACACACACACACACAAACATAATATGAGCCTTTTCTGATATAAAGACATAATACGCAATAATATCTTATTATATATGGGCATTCTCTTGCTTCATTATTGTAATACAGTTTCGTTATTTCCCCTTTTCCCTAATAATAATAATAATAATGATGATGGTGATGCTGATGATGATGGAAAAAGTGGTAGAAGTAATAATAATAATAATAATAATAAGTACTTTCCACACACACACGCTATATATATATTTTTGTAACAAGCATATTTATAATACAAGTTGTTGTTATCCAAGAAGTAGATAGGTAAAGAATATTATTATTATTATTATTATTATTATACAAAGATATTTCAAATTTCTATCTTATTATGTATATATACGTTACCTATAACGTGTATGCATGTATAAGAGTATACTCTACTACAGCGTATACAGCAGCCACAAAAAAAGTTTATGTTGGTCTTTCCATCCAGCACCGTAAAAGATGACGTTGATAAAGGTCTAGATGATTATTATTATTACAAGTACGTATTATATCAACGCTCATTAGTGGCTCGGATACATTGTGGTGGGGTTCTCACACCATTCTCTACTGCACTACTATATTGAATATATGTATGTATGTCTGTATAGTTAGAGAGAGAACTTGACACATACCCTATTATATTATTATTATGTAAGTGAACAATATCTCATTTGTTTGAGAACTTTATAGGTATATAGAAGGTAAGCCTGTTTTGGTCCATATCCGACAATAAAAAATATAGATACAAATTAGAGAATCATCATCATCACCACCGATGCATACGTTTTTTATTATTACTATTACCGCATTACCTGAGCTATAATAATGATGAACATGCATACATACATACAATTTACAATACACAGTAAATTACTGAAAATGTTTTTTTTATTTTTTTATTTCTTAATAAGTGCACAGACTGCTAACAAATTAACTAAACAAATTAGAAGAGGATTGGCATTGACTACAGAAGTGCCCTTTTCACGCTTTTTTCTCTCTCTTCTCTCTCTCTCTCTTTCTCTTTTTTATCTCTTTGTCGTGGCTGATTACGTGAAACAAGCGTTCGCACACATACAGAAAAACAACAGCTCTCTCAACAGCAGAAGCAGAGTATAAACCTGGGAAGCTCTCTCTGGTTGTAGTAGTAGTAGTAGTTGTTGTTGTACGTTGTTGTACAAGTACCATGTGAATATAATGAATGTGACTGTGACATGTTGGGTCGGTGTGTAGTGTGTTGTTGGTGATGTGATGTGATACTGATGATGGCGGTGGTGTTGATGATGATGGTGGTGGTAGTAGTAGTGGCAGTGGCGAGCCAAGTCAAGTCAAACCAAAAGAGCAAGTCTTTTGAAGCAGGCAATAATAAAAAGTACATAACAGAAATGGAAAAAAATGTTATTATTATTGTCTACTAACAACGAAGCAGAGAGTAAAAAAGGGGTTAGTTAGTTACTTATATAACAAATTAAAGTCATAATAACGTAACTAACAAAGATAACACATAACACCACACCACGCTCTATATTCTCTCTCTCTCTCTCTCTCTACATAAATACATCATTTTCTCTTGGGTACAACTTGGTTTAGTCACACACACAAAAACACTTTGAGAAAAGAAGTTGGTTCGGCCTGACTTGACTAACACACCAACAAGTATACAGTAGTATAGTTAGTTGTGTGCGTTGTGCTTGAAAGAATGGAAGAAGAATACAATAATAATAATAATAATAATAATAAGATGATGATGCAATGTACATGGTAAACGGATATACACATAGTTGGGCTTGTGTTGTGTATGTATGTATATCTCATCTAAGAATATATATGTAAGTATTATTATTATTATTATCATCGAAGATAATAATAAAAGTAGCACTAGTGCTGGTGGTGCTGTAGCAGTAATTGTGCTGAGGTAAAGGAAGAAAAAAAATCCGGGTCCAATTAGCCAAGAGGTGGTTAAGGTTTAATTGGATCTACTAGGTATAGTGTTTGTGTGTGTTTGTATGGTAGATATTATATAGAAGACGAAGAAGAAGCATCTTTTTTTAAGAGAGAGAGACAGACAGAG
The DNA here is from genome assembly GCA_027744095.1 of Zhuqinia jingwanae. Taxonomy (NCBI): domain Eukaryota; kingdom Metazoa; phylum Arthropoda; class Collembola; order Entomobryomorpha; family Paronellidae; genus Zhuqinia; species Zhuqinia jingwanae. The sequence goes on along the minus strand of JAHZNC010005519.1, from coordinate 6,499 downwards.
AGCAGCTCTTCCTCTTTGGTTTTTGTCAGGATTCTCTCATTCTTCTCCACTTTCACATCAAGCAAAAAGCAACAAAAACTCTTGTTGTGTGTGTGATGTGATGTGCGTAAAAAGTATATTAGATGTAGAGATATATGTATGCCATGTATATATAACTATGTGTAGAGAGTCAGACAATGATACACAAAGAGTTTTCCGAGCATTCCTTGAGGTTAATTATGATCACATAACATCCCCCTTAAGTCCCTTTGGAAAAAAAGTTGGCTAATGAGAAGCTCATGTGAGTATTCTTCATTATGTAGTGTTAAAAGAGTGGAATTGCTTGATGCTAAAGGACATGTTTTTAACTTTTGTATAATTTTTTTTTGGATTTTACAGCCTTTGTAAAAGAACATCTATAACATCCAGCTACCTACGTAGCAGCACAAATTATTATATAACTGTACAATTAGGCGTTCCAATTTAATCTACATCATTCCCATTATTTCCACATCTCCAAACTACCAGCATGTGTCCTTGTCCTATATCACAATAACATAATATACATGTATAAATTATTATTGTGTAAAACTACTTTTAACTTCTTTTTTTACACAAAATGTTCATATACATTTGTATACAATTTAATAATATATTGTCGTTATCATTATAATTATGATTTTTTCAGCTTCCACTCCAAAAAAAACGATGACGACGACGATTGTACATTAAACCAATTAAAAAGCAGTTTTAATTATTCTTAATATTCTAGTAGCTTCCTCCTCTTCAGACCACGCAGTCATCTCACATCAACAAATGCCAGCAGAGAGTTGTGAAATACAGAATTTTTACATGATACAAAAAAAATATTTTTCTCCAAGTACAACTCTCGAAGGATATTATATAAATTTTTAAATAAAAATACATCACAAAATCTCAGAGAGCTTTGTAATAATAATTATGTATGTTTGTATGGATATGTACACTAAAGCACACAGTAAAAGTGTAATAATATATGTATGTATTTTATACTACGTCTCTGTCAAAAAGTATGTAACTAATTAGAATTTCAAGAGCCTTAATTAATGCATGATGAAATGCTTTTGCGTTGGCTATCATTATATACTTGACGCTTTTTTTTGCGAAAAGCCATGACACGCTACTGTAACTTTACTAACTAAACATATTAATGATGATGATGACGATATAGAACCACTCTTCATCTATCCTTCTCTCTCCCTTTTCTCACCCACTACGGCAAAAAGGATTATACACAGACGCATAAACTCTCTATACAAACTAACAGAGTTTTTCTTCTTGTGTTCACCCAAAAGTAAATATTATACAATATATACAAATATACATGTTATAATAATAAGGAAATGATACTCTTGTAAATGTGTATTGTAAAACTTTACAAATTGGTTATTTACTAAACTATGACTTTAAAAAAAGTGTAATTGAAAAAAAAATCAGAGTAAATTAGATTTTTTTTTTGAAAAAAACGACTACACAATTTGTGAAGTAGTTGGAAATACAAATACAGACTACTTAATTTTAATGAAAACGAGAATGCTTTTAAAAAAAGGTAGGAAAAGAGAAGGGGTGAGAGAGAGAGGGGATAGAGCTCACAGTGGCACAAAGAAAGGAAGAAGTGGGAAAAGGTTAGCAGAGAAAAAGGCGTTGGTGTTGTTAGTACAAGTTTAGGGGGAACAGATGATTAGAAGGAAAGTTTAAATTACTTTGTGTAATAATATGTAAAAACGGTATAAAAAACTCATTAATTGTATATCGTGGATATTTTGATGGCGATGACGATTATACATTAAAAAAATAGAACTATAGATGAAGACGCGTCCGTGTTAAGTTAAGTTGTTATGTTTTAAGGTCGCTGGACATTTTAAAACGAGAACGTTCGACTCAAATTAAGTCTTCAGATGAGCATTTTCTCAACGCAAAATGTTGTGCATTATAATATAACATACGCACGTACTTGTGAGTATTTATTACTAAAGTTTAACATTCTTATTTATTTTCTAAATTTGAATAATTACAATGCGTTACAAATTTTAAAGCAAATGATGATTCACAACTAGATTTACAGGAAAATGCTACTAAAAATATATGCTTTACAAATATATAGATGATGGTCTGCAGTAAAGAAGCAAAAAAATCATTATACGATTTTTATATCAGTCATCAGTGGAAGCTCAACAGCTGGCTAAATTGCTACACAAAAAACTTCATATCAACTTGCTAGCTACACTTCCTCCACTTTGCTTCGTTAATAGAGTAACAAGAGGGATACGCTGCTGCTGCTACGCCTAGATTAGGTTGTTAAGCCAAGTTGATATTATTATTATAAAATGAAATCTCAATTTGTGTCCCTTTCCACATCCTCTCTCTCTCAGCACGTCTCGTTTACTCTCCCTACCCGCTTCCTCCTTGGTTTATAGATTTTATTAGATCAAGTTTCCTTTTACTAATTTTTATGATCAGCCATTCATACCAATGCAGTAATAATAATAATACGCACGTCTATACATTTTATGTAGGTATATATCAGCGTGTGCTGGTGATATCATAGTGGCTATATAACAAAAATATATAGTTAGCTTCCATTATACGACCGAATTACAAATGCTATAATTTCTTGGAAATGAGTAACGAATGGCTCATTAGACTAATTTGCTGGTATTTCCCAGAAGAAAATGAAGATATTGTACCTATTTATGTTTATATATTTTGAATCCAAATTTGATGTTCTATTGTACAAAGTGAGTTTTATACGTTGCAAGATCGGTTGCTTTTTAGTTGTGCGATGATGATGGTGATTCGCATCGAGTTGATTGTGTGACGAATAAAAGGTTTCAATAGAATATTAACTGTTTTTATCAATAATATATTAAAAAATTCACTAGTTGGGCATTGTACAGTATTAACTAGCAATAACTCAATCAATGCTATTCAGTAGCTAGGAAATGTGCACAGTATATATAGCAGTACAGGCTTATGACAAGGAGAGCTGACTCACAACAAGAAGGTGACGTATTCCTAAATTAAAAACTACCCAGCTTCGTTTTTTCCTCTGAAATGTGTAGGTGTATATATACCTATGCATGTATGTATGTATCGCATTGCGTCTAATTTTAAGTGGTAAGTCACGTGTGAGTTCTCATTAATAATAACAGCCTTCATCTCCGCAGCAGTAAAGGGAAAAAGCGACTGAAATCACTTAAAAAATATGACAAGGGGCAATTAATTAGAAGAAGTTATTAAATTAAATAGGTAGCCAAGCTCAACCGAGGTGTTTTCGTAATATTTATGAGAAGCACAATTTGACGATAACGATAAAATAATGACAAGCCCACTTTGTAAATGTACATATGTGTGAGGATATGCAAATATGTGTCTTTAATAATAAGGCTTTATACACATACTCACCTACATGATATGAGCACACTGGGAAATAGTTTTATGTCGTTTCGGGCTGCTCCTAATGAAAGAGCAAAAGGAAAATAATAATGAGTATACCTAATTTTAATATATAAATATATGGGAAGGATGGAACACAATTTAGCAATCTGCTTTTTAGTTTAGACCCTGGTTCGGTCACTCAATAATACAGTCAAGCATAAACGTTCTTCTTTCTCGGCATCCCTGATTCTCTTCTCTCCGCGTACATATTTTAGCATTAACTCCAAATATTGTATAATATTATGATAGGAGAGCACATGACCGTACAATATGTAGGAATTAATGTAAGCATTTTATGTGTGCATGAATTATATTAGTAATATCCAGGGAGAGAGAGAGAGAGAGAGAGCGAGCATGTGTATGACGTTTTCACTCATCCAATATTGTTTGCTCGGAAGAAGAAGGGAGCAGCAGACGAAAGCCATGCATGGCAAGGACATAAAACTCATTTGAATTCCATTCTCGTATAGCGGCCCATATGCAAGAGGGATTATAAATTAATTGGCAATTAAAATCCCCGCACTTAATTAAGCTGATACCTGTTTCCTTCTCTCTCTCTCTCTCTCTCTCTTTTCCTTTTTCCCTTTCCCTCGAGTATCAAATGCATAATATTCTCTCTATCTGTATTACATGTTTCTCATACAGCCCCACTCACACATAGGCATCCAAGTATGTATGACATATCTATATCTAAAACGTATACCACCATCCATCCCTAAAAAGTTTAAGTTTGGAATGTTTACATGATTGGCAAATGGCAAAATATATGATGCTCCATATTATTCACGATTCCACTTGAAGGTCGAAATGTCTCTCTCTCTCTGTGAAAGAAATAATCATGCACATGCATACCAACCAACCATCCAGACAGGCATCCAAATAATATGCTGGCTGACTGCTTTGGTACAACACATGTAGTGTACACCGAGAAACGTAATAATAGCAAAGGGAGTAATGATAGCACAACTCCCAGAGAACTCGAAACAGCAAATATTTCATTAAGAGATCCATCCACACACACACACACACACACACGGTGATGTGAAGCTTTTGCCACCCTGACACTCTGCAGAAGTCTAAAAAAAATCTCTCTCTCTCTTTCTCTATTCTGCATATGGTGCTGGGCTCTAGACTCTTCTGCCAGCATTGTTCTTTTATCATATCAATCTTATCTGATGAAGGTAGCAGTAGTAAAAGCAGATACGATTAGATATACATATATTTATATACTGTATATTATACTTTTATTTATATATATACAAAATAATATGCACACAATTTTTTGGTATGTTTCTTGCTCCCCTATCATCCCAACAGCAGAAGCACACATACACACACACACACACATCTTTTGTTATTCTTTGTTGTTGCTGAAAGCATTCATACATGTATAAATTGTACGTGTTTGTGTATGTGTGTGTGTGCTTTTGCTTTCTGTTGGTGGTTGTAGTGATGTTGGCTGATTTGATGTGAGTGTGAGTTGCCAGAATTAGCATACAAATAAACCATATGTCATACCCATCTCCCATTTCGCTTTCAGAGTTGATGACTGGTGTCAGTATCATCACATCATGGCATATCACGTAACCCCCCAAAAAAATTAATATTATTTTTTGCAACGTGTGTACTAATCCAAAACTCATAAAACATGAATGCAATTCATTTATTTTTTTGCCAGAGTTTCATAACTATCAAATATTAATAATATCCGTCAAAACAGATAATAATACGACGTTCTATTACAATAGAAATTGGATGTGTAAATTTTCAGCCTGTCCAGCTAATTTATTTTAGGCATTATCTCAACTCATATACATAACATTAAATAAATAAAGTGGATGATGATTATCAAGACGACGTGTATATGCATAGAAACTCGTTGTTGCATGGTCCTTTGTCAATAAAACACAAAGTGAGCATCCAGGTAACTTTTTGAGAAATGTTTTATTGCGTCTGAATTTATATGTTATACTTTTTTAAGCACTTGGGAAACATCACATCCCTCATCACCCCGGACAAAAACCCAAAAGGCAAAGAAGAACACGTTGGCAAAGCCCTGTGTCCCGGTGTACCTATACTAAAATGACTCATATCGTCATATCTAATTTCGCAGATGTTACTTTCCACAGNGAACACGTTGGCAAAGCCCTGTGTCCCGGTGTACCTATACTAAAATGACTCATATCGTCATATCTAATTTCGCAGATGTTACTTTCCACAGTTGAATGAAAGGAGTTAAAAACTTAATCTAAGTTTATCTCAATGGATGCTATTCGTGGCAATAATGATAGTATAGCCGATACTTCTTAATTCATCCAACTTGGAACTACACTACAACGATACCATTCATTTTCAAAATAGCAAAAAAATGACTCTGCTCTGTTTTTATTTACATTACAATTACAAAGCTTATAATCTTAATAGTTTTTTTTTATAATAATGAGATTTGATAAAGAATAAAGCTTTTAATGCCTCTGCTTATTTGATGCTGTATATATATTATTACTGTGTAATATTCATTCTATAGTAATCCGTTAAATCATATCAGAATTTTTTTTTACAAAAGTTGAACAATTATTCTATAAAGAAAATTTTACAATTTTATTTCACTTTTTATGTTAGCAATTATCTTAATACTGGGTTTTTTGGTAAGGCTGATGTGACGGTAAAAGAAAAATAAATTTATTAACCAGTCAAGATAGCATAAACGACACCCCCATGCATCGGACCAGCAGCAATAGAAAAATAACATTAAAATATATACTCATTGTATCAAATTGGTATGGTGGTGATGATAACTGTATTATAATGATGATTTTGATAGCTCGTTTCCTAAAAATGGTCCTCCACTTATTAAAAAATGACGAATAACGAGAACAACCGCCAATAGCCCATTGTTCCTGTGATGATGATAAATTATACCTCCTTTTTTTATCCTCCCTCACGTTTTTATTGCCATTGACCCAATTAAAAAGAGATTGCTGCAGAGTAATCGTTCGCAGTAAACGTAAATTAGTTATATATTTTTGAGTCGAGTAGAAGA
>JAHZNC010005518.1:0-55560 GCA_027744095.1 Zhuqinia jingwanae | reverse complement strand
GTAGTATGTAAATATTCTGATTATTATTATTATTATCATTTTCATGCAATATGCTATTTTGTATGATGCATAAGGTATATTGCCTATAGTAGTGACGATAATCTGATGATATACACAAACAGGGATGATGATGAGGATGATGCGAGAGAGCTGCTGATGAGTTGACGATATAATGATGACTAAGACAAGAACATCATAACGAACAAACTGAAAGAGTAATTATTATTGTTGTTGTTGTTGCATATCCTTTGACGTTAGTAAAAAGACTGTGTGAAATAATTACGATAATAGCAGAGCAGAGAACATGGCATTATCCTGAACAACGTGACTGTTTATTTATAGGCATAATAAATTGTATCATCAATGAATTGCTCCTTTGTCTATGAAAGCACAGCACAATTGTCAGACTTATCACATCACACAGAACAAAAAGGCACAAGACGAGAGTGTGTATGTGTGTGTACAGAGAGGCAGGTCAGAATTAATCTATAATGAGCTTGTACTACAAATATGTTATAATAATATATTTGTGTGCTAAAAGTCTCTGAAAATTATTTGGTGCGTGTAAATAATAATAATAAAGTTTTATTATTATTATTATTTTTTGTTTGGGATAGTGGTGTTGTCATACCCTGAGATCACTCATAAAAATGAGAAGTAGTTGTAGCTTGTGGCCTGTTGCTGTTGCTCTTTCAATGAGTCATGAGGCTGATGATGCATTATATTTACAATGATGATCATCATCATGCATGTTCTCTAGCACCCCATTATTATGTATTATTCTACAGAGAATGGACAGTGTTAAAGGAAAAATAATGTTGACATGTTGAGGTCACTACTCATTAGGTAATTTCTAATAATAAGTTTGGTACAGTCAATAAATCAAACTTTTAGGGGACGTGTGTGACCATATCACAAAAACCTGTACAAAAATTTAGAGAATCATATAATGTAAGTGAGGGGATATATGTATGTATCTGTATCATGTTCACTTTCCAGTTTGTACTTAATTTTTGTTAGGTAGATTTTATTTTTCTTGTCTATCGCCGGAAGCAATTCAATTCATTAGATAAATATTTTTTTTTGAGGACAGTCAATATCCAAGTGTTTGGCTTGTATCATTCTGTGTTAAAAGTAAATGCGAAAAAAGTAAGATTGCTTTTGAAAATAGACCTTACACTGACGATCTTTCTTACACAAAATTGCTTTTAAAATAGGTACGCATATATCGTAAATGACATTAAAGCTATATATTGGTCGTCTAGAAACTTTTATGGTTACACCTGTCCGCATTTATTTATACAAGCTATATACTTAGGTATCTATGTATGTATGTAATATGTAGCTATATAGTCAAGTCTAATACATTTGATTTTTGAAAATCAAAAAAAATATATAGGCAAGGTTTTTTTCTAGCTGTTCCTGAAGCTTACCTTTACCTCCGTATCATTATTATTGCCTATTCCTGATAACACGTATTATTATTAGTTTGCCACTAGAAATGCACGTTTTTTTAGGAGTGAGGAGTGAGAATATAAAAACCTTGATCTCCATACTTCTGTGGCTGCTACTACACTGCTGCAGCTGTCAATACTGAGAGAATACTGCCACAAAACTGTCCTGATGACCATATTTGAAAAAAAATACGTACATAAAAATGTGGTGCAAATGTTGCCGACAGTCATTCAAAATTTCTTTTTGAAGCAATTCGTCTCTCTCTTTCTTGCATCGTAACAAAATTCACAAAAATCCTCCCTCATACCATCAGGTTGGAAGAGTACACACACGAAAATTATCGTTTACCTCTGAACCCATGAAATATTTTATAGGTGCATTAAGCCACACCCTTACACTACACACATACATATTATGCACACCAACAAGGAGACGAGCAACAACGTCAAAAAAAAGTATGATAAAAAAAATAACACTACTGATTTGCAATAAATGCATCTTTCAAAAAAAATATGTGCGTAAGCTCCATAATAATATTTGTACCAGTAAAAAAGATAGTACGCTGATTCAGTGAGAAGGAAACATACAGAGAGTGCGTTTATGGTATTAGCGTAACACACCAAAGCAGGCATTATAATCTTCTTAAGTGTTTCTAAACCCACCACCACCACCACCACCATCATCACGGTATACGATGAACACTGACATATGTGAATATTGCATGCACGCACATATACAAAATACAAACATAATATTATACACCTACCTACATGCCTAATATATGAATTTAAAAAAAAATGGATTGTCATATAGTAGGTAAGTAGGCAGAAAAGAATCCACCATTTTTTTTCTTCCAGTGAACACCCCATAGGGAACAATATTATTATTATTATTGTGAAATATACCTACAACAATAAATGTAGTAATCCCGTGTGCTTCCACTTCACTTATTATCCTCATCCAATCACACTCTCAAACACCAATTTTTCCACTCGCCCATGAAAGTTGTTTTATTGACATGTATCAGATCAATTTGAGGACGAGCAAGAAGCAAAAGGTGCCTATATAATAATAATAATAACAATACCTACTACTCCTTTTATTCGTACATTTTCTCTCTGATCAAATCAGTGAAAATGGTTCCATGGAGAATTTCATAGGATGGTCTCTCATCCCATAAAATGATAAAAGTAACCTTTTAAATATTTACATTTTACAAAACAGACTATGTCTTGTTCGGTTTTTTTTGGTAGCATCATCGCATGCATGCAGCAACGGTATATTTAATCTGTTCATTTAACTCAAACTCCTCCGCTGTCGCTGTTATGCTAAATACTGATGTGCTGCTCCTTTTGCTCGCTCCGGATTTAATAGAAAACACTGAAATATAATAGCTTTGTTTGTGCGTGAAAAGCTTCTTTTTTCATGAGAGAAGAAAAAAAGTCATTTTTTCATGAATAAAGATTTCTGGATATTTTCAACTCAAGTTGTTCATATTATTATTATTATCAGGGAAACGGGAAGCGACTCCAGAGTGCCATTTCCTTGGCAAACATACATGTGTCTATTTACATGGACCATGTAATATTGTATGTTTTTTTGTTGTTGTTGAATTGGATGCGTTGTTGTTGGTGCGTGGTGGTGATGGGTGCACACACACACGGAACACGAGTGAGTGAGTGGAGTTGCGTATCATCAGCACAAAGACAGATGTAGCACAGTTTCCACAGGAATCCCACTTACTGCCACTCGTGAATAACTTATTGTAAAGGTGGGCGTGGAACGTTTCATGTGTGAGACTCGGTAATTACCATTTTTCTCTTTTGCTATGCTCCTTTCAGAGAGAAGAGGAAAACACAGTATCATCATATCATCATCCTCTTCTTCTCTTCGTCTCATCCCTTTACAAAAAAAAGTTACACTCATATAAGCCGAGTGAATGAATGTGTATGAGAGAGAGAGAGAAAGAAGGAGAGATAAATCGAGACCATATAGAAAGCTTTTATGATATATGTAAACCCAACTTTTCATGTAACTTTTTGCAGAAATCTATTCGGCAAAGAGATCAGCCCTCATAATATATAGACGCGAAAGAAAGATATATGCTGCTGTAGCCCCACGTTACAAAAAAACTCACAAAAGTTCTTGGGTGACGGTGCGGATGATGATGATGATAATGATGATAACGAATGTGCCTTTTCCTGCACAAAATGAATTGCTTGGCATGAGAGCATAAAAAACATTTAATTTTTCAAAGACATGAAAGAATCACATGCCATCACAAAATACTCATCTCTCTCTCTCTCTCTCCTTTTTTTCTCTGATTTTGGTTTTGAAAATGAAAATGTGCTTGAAATCGAATAATAATAATAATACAAGCGTAGTATATGTAAACACATAATACGTATTGTGCATACATGCATTTTTGTGCGTGTGCATCTCTTCAATATTTTTTTTTACCTAGTTAGCAAGATTATAGAAGCCTGTTTTCGTGGGAAAGAGGCGGAAAGCTGTATACATATATATCAATTTTTTTTTTTAATTTTTAGCAGATAATCTGACTACTAAAGACTGAAGAAGAAGAGTATTTAAAGGATGTTAACCAGAGTGATTACATGCGTTCTCCCTGTTCTTGTCTTTTCTCTGTTTCTCTTTTGACTCTGAAAAGGAGCGCGGCCGCATCCTACCATTTTCTTTATTCAAAGTTTATCTTGATTTCATTCGCACGGGCACCTACGATCCCACTGAATTAACTGGCTTTTTGAGATTCCGTTGTTTTGATTGCGAATGGCGTGGATGCGCGTGTGTGGCATAACACTACGTCTTTGTAGGTCCACATGTTTCTGCTAAACAGTGGGAGTGCAATGCTCCACACACTGAAATGTTGCTGAGATTTGTAAATGTGTTAGTTTCGGATAGAAACAAAAAAAAGAAAGATTTTCCCCTTCTTTTCTTTTCTCAAATCAACGAGTTAAATTGAATAGGTGTGTGTGTTGTTGTGTGTGTATCACATACGTTGTTAGTACAAAGATTTGTTTGTAAAGTCTCATTGTTTATTTATTATCCAGCCCATATGTCTTTTTTCTCTCTATTGTAATTTCAATTTCACTTCTTTCTCTCTCCTTTTTTAAATTTTCAATTACCCTACATGTTACGCGTAGTCACATTCACGTGAACATACATTACATTACGAAAATGTATAATTTTAGCAGCCTGTGCATTATCTCATTTACCAAGTATTTCTTAATTGCTGCGGATTGTTTTTGTGACAAGAAGTGGCAATCTGGATTTGTACTCTATGCTACGTGCTCATATGATAATGATGATGACTGGTTGTGCATAGGCAATGATAATGACTGTCCTTTTTTGTGAGTGAGATAACCTAGATGTGCGCGTAAAATTGGCCTTTGGATAATATGTCAACAGGGGCTCTTTTATCAGTCAAAAGCTACAAAGTAAATGCTTGTACATGACATTCCTCCATATCTAGTTTATGTACAAGTCTTTGGTGTATACATTGTAGCTGGCAAAATTCCCTTTCTAGATCAAACAACATGAAAAAGAAAAGAAAACGAAAGATGGACTGTTACATGTGTTGGTCGCCTTTAATCCAAGACAGGACAATATTATAAAGCCTTTCCAATTTTGATTTGGTTTTAGTTTATCCTCTTCTGGTTTTACACTGATCTCATCATCACACACAGATCATTGTACTAAAAGCTGCTTCATTCAACTCTATTTCTACTACTAACGTTGTTGTTGCTGTTGTTTCTAGTGTAGTTAAGCATGATTGTAAATTACAAAAAGGGTAAAGCTCATATGATGATGATGATCATCATCATCATCAGTTTTATGTACTTATTGTGTAAGACTCTTGATTCCGTTAACATTTGTCAAATCAAAGAAAAGCCGAAGAAGAAAAAAAAATTCGGGCTACCTCATAACACGAGCGGATTTTGCACGTAGACAATCAAAAATGTACCAAAAGAACTTGTGAGAGCCAAAAAAAAATAAAGTCGGTGGGAATGACTGGGATGAGCTAAAAAGAATATATGTACAAATTACAGAACAGTTGTTTAATGTATGCGTACTTGTTGTGAGCTACATATGCATGCATGCTACTTGTATATATGCATATATGACCAAGGAAACAGGGAGCAGCACAGTAAATGATTATGCAATTCAGTGATGACGATAATGATCACATCTGGTGCTTGTGACTTTTCCACATCACATTAATTCTGCTTGTCTCTTTAAAGCTGATACTCTTCTTTCTTTTTTTAAGAAAAAGTGGAACACAATTGTTCCATGAGAGACAAAATGCCTATTTATTTTTTGAAATACCTCTTTCCTCTCTAATTTTTTTTATTGTACTCCTACTCCAAAAAAAAACAAATCGTTTATTTCAATCTCAATTTTTCAGCAAAAACGACATAGTATATGTTTCAATCCAAAATAGTAGTCATCTCACCCAGTTTTTGTTTCTCGACACCACCAACAAGAAGGAAAAAAGATGGAACAGGAACGGAACGTAGCGAATCCAAATTTCCAAATGCGTTATGTTTGCCATGTATACATGGCAAATATATTTGAAGATAACTAACTAGAACATCGTTGAATGACGTAGAATTTTTACATAAAAGAAATGAAAGCAAACACATTCTTCCGGCATTACTGCATGCTAACTTGTCTACAAAAGAGAAAATCGGAATTAAAACCACATTTCTCGTAATTCGCCATTATATATAGAGATCCACCATTATTACAATAAATGCGCATCATGATGAGAAGGGAGATCAGATCAGAGTGAGTGATATGGATAACATACGGGACAGGAAAAGGAAGCAGAGTTCTCTCGCCAGAGTCTAAAAAAAGTTGTAGTAGTATACATGCATATGTGTAACACATTATGTTTCATCATGTCGTGCAGTAAGTAGACCGGCGTACAAGAAGTAGTTCCTATCGAGAGGGAGAAAGAAGGGAGAGAGCAGCCCACACGTAGAGCGAATCTCTCTCGTGTGAATAAATAATATTGCACATTACATTTATTCGATTAGCAGCAGCAGCAGCAGCAGCAGCAGAAAGAAGAGGAGAAGAGGAGGGAATAAAAAGGCTTTTTACTTGATGAACTCAACAACTTGTCAATAAGTGTTATTACTTACTTTGCTATACGCACACACAAGAAATATGATGATGATGATGATAATAATAATGAATGATGCTTCACCAAACTCATATTATATTTTTTTTTTCATTCTCTTCTTCTTCTTCTTCTTTTTTCTCTCTCTCGTGAACAGTAAGCAAGAACTAGTTTCTCCATCATCCTGTCTGACTGTGTGTGTGTGTAGTGGTGTCAAACATTTTGTACACAAAGTATGTATATATTCGACGGAAAAGGGTGACATGCACATTGGCTTTACGACGATGATGATGGCATTTATTGTTAAACTAGTTAGCTAACTATAACATCATCATCATATATAAGTAGGTACATCGCACATGCATTATGTATGTATGACTCTTCCTTTAGTACATCATATATACACACACACACTCCTTTTTTTTCTGCATGTATGCATAAGCGTTGCATTTTTTTTTTCATTCAATATTTGCATTACATTTTGTTTCGAGTTATGAATTATTCATGAGATGAGTACATAATTCTCGTCATCGTCAACCCTTTCGAAGGAATAAGCAAGCATGCTTGGGCGCACCGAAATCTGCATAAATACCTATATATCCATTGTCTCCTATAACATGGCTTCTGATCTCTCTCTCTCTCTCTCTCTCTCTCTCTCTCTCTCTCTCTCTCTCTCTCTCTCATCATGTGGATTTCCTTCTTCTTCTTCTATTTGGATAAATATTATTGTACTTTTCTCTTGCTGAATATACCACTACACCATACACAAACAAAACATTAAGCATATATTATTATTATTATTGTTATCTATATTTTTTTTGAGCAAATAGATAAAATGTTAAAAAGCTTAAAATAAAATCATTTAGATTATAAGATTGTTTTAGAGAGAGAGACGTCGTAATAAAAAAAGTCACAACAAGTTTTGAAATTGTTTTTAAAATCGTTAAATGATACAAATAAAAAAGGCTCAAATCCTGCTTAATGGACTCGTGTCCTTGGATCGTGATCATTTATTGGGGCGATGATGATGATGAGCGTCATATAACGATGATAATCCAAACCAAAGTACAATTTTGATGATGACGATGATGGGGTAGAGCAGAGCATGAAAGCATTTTATTCTAACAAACTGCATGTATTATTATGAACATACTTCACGTAGACATTATCTTAATGTATCACACCCCATCAGTCACTGGTTTTCAATTGCCAATTTATTTATATGATTAATCATCAAACGGAGAAATCTTTCGCATTAAAAATTCTTGTCATCAACACCATTTTACAAGTTACATTGGAATAAAAATAATAAAAATAAAATAATGCAACACCAATAACAGTATAAAGCCACGAATTAAAAAATTAAGTAATTTAAATGGAATAACAAAGTAGCTAAGTGAGTATGGAAATATATTTTATAAGTGCAAAAAAATGTATTGGAATTGGAAGGTTACTCATCTTGTATTCGTGATCAGCGTGACAAATTTTTGCTGATGAAGCAATTTGAAACTGTAATCGTGTGATCTCCCAGTTTTACAACTAGCATTTTTTTTGTTCACTATGGTCAGGGGATGTACCATGTTTTTTTTATAGCTTTAGTTAGAAATTATTTGTGTACACTTTCAAGTGGACGTACGGACGGACTAATGAGCCGAATAATCTTACAAGACAACTCTGTTCTCTGTGTGTAATAAAAACAAAACAGAGCTACACAACAAAAAGACAATGCATTTATTGCAGTGATTTGGTAGCAGCATAGAAGAAGTCAATGACGACGAGGAAAACAACAAGGGCAGGTGTTAACAGCGTGCGTGAGCTTGAACGCATCCAACCCGTCAATTGTTTTTTTTTGTGTGTAAATAGAGGCTCTTGATTTCATTTCTATTTTCGTATGGTGCAAAATGTTATGCAAATATTTTTCACCAACAACAGAGCTGCACTAAAATCTCCGCTCCTCATAATAGGTAGTAGTAGTAGTAGCTTCGTGCTATATTTATACTTATTTATTTATGATGTTTGACATATCATAAAGCTTTAAGAGCGCTACGCGGTGACGTGCCCATAAAACATATTATTATACGCTTTTGTAGGTGGGTGATGTTTTCATAAACACACGTCAATCTGCCATTATTACAACAACCATTAGCTTTCATGCAAGATTATCTTGCGTGGTGGTGGTGGTAGCAGTATGTTTTTATAGTATCGATATGAATTGTGTTGAAGAACTTTGTGTCATGTCACTCAATTGTTATTTGTTATGTTTTCCGGTGCTAGTCTGCCAGTCCTTTCCCGCTCTCGTGCTCACATAATTTGGAATATCTTCAAACTTGGCCCACAAAATTTTTGAAGCCTATATTCCAACAATCTTTAAACATTTTTTCTTCTTCAGTGCAACCTTGTTTTTACCAATATTTCCGATATTTTGTACTTAAGCTCATAATAACTTCCATGTCTCATAAAAACCAACACAATCCTTACAGCATTGTCACACGTCTTATTATTATGGATGTATGGACAAGCAGGCAGCAAAAAGGATGGGCTAGCCAAACAATTTGGTTGGATATGATTACACTCTGATACTTTTGAAATGATTATGTTTATTTATGCAGGGTTTGAGTCATTCACATCAGTCATTTTACATGCATCTATCCATCTTGAGTGTAAAACTTTGCTGAAATCGTCATGTAAGTATGTAAATCTATTTGCTTTTGGTTCTTAGCATTTCTCTACGTAATGCGATGATGACTACAAAAAAATGACGTAACGTCCGCCGTGATGCAGAAAATCTGTTAGGAAGAGGAAACTAAAACAATTCCATCCATATTATTCATAATATTTACATACGTGCAGCAACATTGTAATTATATCCCACGGTAAGTCACGAGTCGAGTCATTCCACTTTGCTTTTACACACATATTGTTCACACAGGGAAGAGGAGTACTGTAGTCGCCCTTTTCCTTGAAAAGACTCATATACAAGCTTGTGAACAAGAATGTGTTAAATTTGTCAATCCGTATTTGCACAAAAAAATGCCGTATTTTCATCAGACATTATCAGCCTCTGCAGAGCTTGAGTTGATATTTTCCCTCCTTTTGTGTATTTCTAACAGGAAATTCATATAATTATATGGTCTACAAAAAAGCACAAAAACACACAGGCAGAGCTAAGAATGCGAACATATACTTGTTTGAAAAAATCACTCACTCAATTTTTTTAGGTAATATAAGCTGTGTGTGTAGAATATACACCTACTAAATAACCCACAGTGTGTAATAATAATAAATAGGAGGAACACGGAACAAGAGACCAAATGCAATTTGAATCTATTCAATAACGAGAAAAATTCAATTGATCACATGCATAGAAACAGTAAAGAAGTAATCAGCACCAGCAGCAGCAGCACAATCATTATTGGTCGTCGTCATTATATTATGGTCGATCATGATTCACTTGGCATGTAAATTTGACATCGGCATTCAAATCGAGGAACTCTACACACTCAAGTCATCACATGGAATGCATTTGAGTCAGTCCTAACAAAACAGCAACCACAACAACAAGAACGACGTTATTTAAAACTTGTCTATTGACTTCACAAAGTAGAGCTTCGATCAAGGTAACAGATTACATTTTTGATTTTTTTTACACATCTCATCAAAAGATTTCCTTTGTTACTCTTGCTTTGGTATTCAGTGGCATGATGATGACTCATTCACTTCTCCCAAATGCAATAATAAGCAATCAAAAGATATTTTTAGTGAAGGGTCGATGATGGCTATATATTTTCTTTCTTGATTAACCCAATTGTATCATCAACAACCTCTGTGTATTCCCGGAGGATCATTTTTATATAAAATAAGATGTAATCGTCAATGTATTATTTATTTTTTGATGTGCATCTGAAAAAAAAAACTTATTGGCATGCAAGCACACAGAACAATCATCTTTTTTTATCATTTCGATTCAAGCAATTTTACTGTCCATCTGGATTTCTTCATCTCTATCATCACTAGTTTTGAATTACTACTACTCTGATAAATTATGTTGTACTTATTGAAATCATTTTCAAAAGGGTTGAGTTTTTATTTCCATTCATCTCCGCTGCCTTTTCAAAACGTTTGGAGGAAGAAGAAGAAGAAGAAGAGAGGAATCTTTTGGCTACACACATTATGGCTTAGTGAATAGCATGCAACAAGGCAATTTAATAACTCGTTTGCTTCTTGTTGTTTATTTATTTTTATGTTCTTTTTTTCCTGGCCACCTGATACCTTCATTATTATTATTATTATTACTATTACTAAAAGACCTTTTTCCTCTATGGAGATCATACATATATGCACGCTATAGATGCTCCTGTAAAAAAGAACGGTCCTGTTTCATTACCATGATGATTATTCATTATCCATTTAAGTTCAGCTACCTGGACACATGTAATGTAGAATGGCTGGAAAATGCTGATGAGATATCGTATTTTACTGGTACATATGTTAATAATAATGGCATGATAGATACATTCTCATGTCATCGACTGGAAACAATATAGCTGGTCAGCATATTGCAATAAGAAATCTCACAAAATATATTATTATTATGTATCTTGTCATATGTTATATAACTTTTTGTTGTTGTGTGAAAGAAAGCAAATATTATATAATACACATCTTCACTCTTCACACATTTTGATGATGCTGCTGCTGCTGCTGCTGCTTCTACTGTGATGTGTGCTGCACAGTCTCAATCTCCATCTTCTACAGTTTGCTGCTATGGCTTCTATTTGCTGTTGTTGTGGCCTCCCAAATTTATTCACATCATTGTTAGGCGTGGAAAAAGAAGAAGAAGAAAAAAACCTTTAGAATGAAATTGAAACTGATGCACTTTTTCCAAGTACGGAAGTAAGGAATTTTAACTAATGTGATGATGCTTCCAGTTTCAGTCCTTGTTCTCTTATACCACCACAACCACTACTCCACTTTGACTATATAAGCATCCTTGTAGTATATTGTGTATTTATTTATATAGTTAATTTTTTTACTATGTTCATGGCCCATGAAAATATATTGTACCATTATGCATGCAACATTTTTTGGGAATGATTGTGATTGAAAGACGATGTAAATACATGCAACAATAAAAATATTATGTGTAAAAATTATTATTACACAAGAGTGGTGTGTGTAGTAGAACATAATGTGCAGAATTAAACATGCTATATATTATATTATTATGTGCGTACATAATATGTTGCTGTATATTATATTCCTATTTAAACTGATTTTGTATGCATTATTATTATTAACTTTCCATTTCTTTGAATTGTGTGGTTTTGTTGTCGCCTTAAGTATGGCTACTAGGTTCAACGAGAGCCATAATAAAATTTACAGATCCCGAAAAATATACAACAATAACATACACCAATACATACGTACATTCACACAACAAATATTCTAGCTTTTTAAATAAATTTAAAAAATCATTTAAATGATAAAACTCTAGCAAAAAGGCCTCAACCTCACCAAAAAAAAACAAAGTACAAACATGCTTGAATTTGGAAAATGCGTGTCTTATGACAAGCAAGCATATAATATACTTCTTACACCATGAAACGGGTCGACTAGTTAGCTAAAAGTTGTAAAAAAACTGACACTGAATGCAGCAGCATATTACATATATTTTGTTGTGGCGAGAGTGAAAATGAAATCTTTCTGTGCAGAGATGTGCCTATTGCCGTATATGCTTATCGTTTGTAAAAGATCTCGGGTTTTCTCTCTCTCTCTCTCAAGTAATCAAGATTTGAATGAACACAAATAGTAAATAATACACACACACATACAAATATATTGTGTATGCATTACATAGAAGAAGAAAATCTTTTTGTGTGTAGTAAAAACTGATTATAATCGTGATATTAAAAATGATTACTTTTTTTTCTTACAAAAAACATCAAAGTATAATATGAAAAACGTGTTGTATATATAAATACTGCACTTGCATACCTACTACATACATAAGTAGGTAGGTGACTAAGTAACAGCGTGACCCAGCCATATAAACAAACGTGTAGCATTATAAATGAGCGTTAATCTCACAGTCAGTGACACTACCGTTTTATTATTTCCTGATAACTGAGAATCTCAGGTTAAGTTTGAAAAGATTTTTTTTTCCTTCGTCTTCTTTTTTTCCATACAATGTTTGTAAACAATAATATAATTTGTAAGAATATACATACATATATTATGGTTTACATAGGTTTATATTCTTTATTGTAGGTGCTTTTGAAAATTTTGGGATATTATTTTGACTGCTTCTGGGTTTGGACTGGAGGAATTGCAAGTATGATGATGATATGATGCGCGTACTGTATTTGTAAGAAGTGGGAGTGATTTAAAGTAATAATTTTTTTTTGAGCTGCAGTTATATGTGCAGCAGCTGAAATGTCGTGCATCTTTGTTATTGATAGGGAACACTTTAATGAAAGCAAAACGATGATAATTATATGTGGATATGATACATACATAAGTATTAGGTATATATTTGTATCATCATCTGTGCAAAATATACTATATTCTTTTGAGGGCATTACTTGTTTGGTAAAATGCCATTCATCGCAGCAGCGTTGTTGCTCTTTTGTTTCCAGTTTACTGGTTTCCGACCTGACTACTTGGAGCATGCACACAGCACACACACACACACACAAACTGACACAATCTACATCTCAAATGGATTTAACTCAAATTTTTTCCAGTTAAATGTGATGAAAGAGAATTGGATGACTGCTAGAGCTAGTAGTAGTAGTACACTCCAACTAGTAGTGATAGTCACCATCATCATACTGGAAGCCTCTCTTATATTTCACTTACTCCCACTCAAAAAATATATATTTTCTTTCTTTTTCCTCATCGTCGTGAATAAATAGTGCTAACTTGTTTTTCCTTCCAAAGTTTTTTTTTGTTTCAGTCTTTTATTCTTTTCAGTACATCCATTACCAAGTAGCATCACGATGATTCACCACACTCTCTGTCGTTCAGTGCTCATTCGTCATCATCATGATACATGCCCCACGTAAAAGGAGTATCAATAATCCATATATTTAGTGTATGTTGTAGTAGTAAATAGTGAGCATATCCAATAAGTATTCATGCATGCCATTTTCGATCCCTCCATTATTATTATTATTATTATTGCATCCTCTAGAGTCAACTCTCCGCGATATATATATATGTACCTATATAGGTATGTGTACAAACAAGCATTTATTTTGTGGAGAATACCTTAACAGTTCATCTCTTTCTTCGGTGCTTTTCACACCATCAAGCATTGCCAATTTATTACTGAACGTGCCTCACCTTTCCAACAAGCCATTAGTCTTTCTTTTTGGTAGGCTGTGCAGTCTATATGCTTCATTGTTGATAATGACTGAGATACGATGAAAGAATGATATGTTGTGTCTGTGACCAAAAACTTGTACGCTATGCTGGTGTAATGCTTTATAGCTACTTCTTCTTCTTCAGCAGCAGCAGCAGCAGGGGAAAAAGATGGATGTGATGTGTGATACAAGTATGTGTAATGCACATAAAGTAACAGTAACATCCATTCAAGAAGAAGAAGAAGCAAACGGCAAAGATGTGAAGGTGGTGGCGGTGACGACGGTGGTAGTTTACCAGTTGACTTCTTCCATGCTACTACTACTACTACTACTACTTACTTTACTGCGATCAAAAGTAAAACTTCTCCTTTCTGTCGTTGCTGCCATTTCTTTCTGAAGCCAGTTGAAAAGTCTATGTCTCTTTTTATATTGCTACACGCACACACGCACGCAGCTATTACAGCTTTTCTTCATGCACGAGCAAGCACAAGTAGAAAAAGTAACGACATCAGAGAGAGAGAGAGAGAATTGAAAGGAAAAAAAATCGTGAACGGTTAGACGATCGGCAGTGTTGTTGGCACAGAGGAAAATATATTTGTTGTTAGTGAAACCAAAACCGCACTACTGCAATGTATGGTTTGTCTTTTGCTCCTTTACCACTACTGCAGCTACTACTACTACTATTTTACAAACTCCCTTTTTAACTAAGTTCTGTTACAAAATGCCGAAGAAGAGGAAGAAGAAAATGTTTTTCTATCTCTCTCTTACTTTCCGAACACGATGATGATGATGATGATCGTCTCGTTTGACTAAGTGAGTACGCTGCATTTATTCCTTTCTTCGCTCATCTCTCACTCTCATATAGCCATGTATACATAATATTTGATGATGATGATGATGATGATAATATATAGTTTTCAAAGAGAAACCGATCATTTTCTTCTACCTCAAGGTTATCTGCCAGAAGTTTTTTCCCCCCGACGTTTTCAGAGTTTGTTTGTTTTGTCTGTAATCTATCACTTGGTGTAACTGCTTGTTATGTACTTTCATCCTATTTATATTGCAAGAGAGAGAGAGAGAGAGTAAAAAAAGAGAATATTCTCTCTTCTTGTTACAACTCCTGTCAGGTTTCTCATTCCACTCGATAATAGGTCGTATTTTGTATCTATAAAAATAAATAAATGAACTTGTACAAGTTTAAGTGTTCGTGGATGGAAAGGAATGGAGAGTGATGCTCATGATGATAATAATAATATATTTTTGCTGTTGTGTGGTGAAACGTGTGAGTCACTGGGTTAACCAGATCCCGTTGCATTGTCATGCAGAGAGACAGAGAGAAAGAGGGACAGCTTTTCATCAAGAATACTATAGCTTTTTGAATCTGAAAAATGTCACCTTTGCATAATGCATGCATGCATACATACTCACAAAAAAAAACTTTTTTCCCTAAAACTGTCGCGCTCTTTTTTATCATGTTTTTTTTTGGTAGAGAGAGAAGAAAAAAATTCAAACAATCTGTCAAGCCTCAATAACCCTTCTTGTTTGTAGTTATTTTTTTTTGCTCTTCTCTTCTCTCTTCTTGGCTTGGATTTTCTGATAGATTTCTTATCAGAGACGTACAAATGAAATGAGCGGAATGACATGTTTGCGTTCCTCTGGTGGTTTTCCACCGTCTGTCTTGTTTGTTATGTTTAAATGTCAAGCTCACTCAATCACGCGCAGGCATGTATGCCATACATTGTATGGTTACTTTAGTTCCAGAAAAAAACACATATAGGTATACTGATAACAAAACTGCACTCTGTGAAAAGAAAATCATAATATCAATCACAACATGTACTACAAATAGGGGAGTGATATGTGTGCGTATATATTTGTACACAGATCCTTGTGGTACTTTCTCATGATATATCAACTTATTTTCTTTTGGGCAATCATGTTTTGTCAATCAATATTTGTTTTTAATTACCGCATTGCAACATGTGCTGCATTATTATTATTATTAGTAGTAGTAGTATTAAAGTTCTGCTGAATGTTTTTTCTTGGCTGTTACTACATTTACGTCACATTGACATTGATGCTTACTTACTTACAGATCAACAAATGCTTCTCTGTTTACCTTACCTAAACGTATTCTTTTTTAAAGCTGCGAGTACTGGATTCGCATCTGTCATGTTAAAGAACGACCCATATTAATAATAAAAAATAAATTTTGTTTGATGATGACACTTTGATAACACAACATGTTTACATGATGAAATTAATACATCAAAAGTGTTTGAAAAATCATAACAATATCCTATAAATTAAATTTATGCTACAAAAAAGGAGACATGGTTTGTTGACAGAAGAAGAATGCAAATGGAATGGTTCGGTGAAGTTTAGTAGAGTTGAGTCGATCAATGATCAATCACTCTGTAACAAATTGATACAAAACGGGATTGAATGATGTAAGCTGCATTGAATTCACAATCAAAATGATAAGAAATTATACCAAAACTATGCATACATTTCTTATAGCTTATAGAATTTTTTTTATACACGAGATGGGTTTAGGGTTTATATATAGATTTATAATGGCTTTGGTGGCTCAGCACACAGCACGACCGGTCATTGGGGAAGGGAGGGACGTGCACCAAAAAATGGGGAATTCATGGGGTTTGTTGAATGACAAAAAAATGGTTGTTGTTGTTGTTGTCGTATATAAAGTGGTGAGGACGCTTGGATATTGAGGATTTTTTTAAAAGAATTATTATCAAGCTACAGCAACCCTCAGGAGCAATAAGTATATAAAATAATATGCTGTTATAATCAAGCCAAGCATGCATGGTGGCAAACGAGGAAAGGTACTCTGAATAATGGCTCAACGTAACGGTGATGGTATCCCAATATTTCTTTGTACTAATGTGTGTAGGTATATATTTATAATGTCTGTCTGTCTATACTTTTATGACGGCATTGTTATGTATGACTCACTTAAACTAGGTATTCTTGTGGCGTCTGTCGCAACTCCCACTATTTCGGATAAAATTCCAAATTTAGTACTCATTCCAGAGATTCATTAAGCCAGCATCCTGTTTATAATAATATATTATGCCAAATAATACGGTGTATCGTTTCTAATAACCAAATTTGACTAGACCAATGGTAAAAGTAATAATAATGGTAATAGGCACAATGTGTATGGCATTTTTCTGCTGTAAACTTCTGCCAGAGATGTGGCACACGTACCTAGAATGATGCCTCTACTATAATAATATGTAATAGTGCAATGATCCGAGAGGGATCATGAAGATCCTTTCTTTTCCAAAGACCCATGATGAGCAATTCACAACACACACACACTCACATGCATATATACATAATAATGTTGAGGAGCTGGCGGTGCATGTTTCCAATTTATTATATTATGTATGCCATCTAATAATAATAATGCTGACAATGAGCGTAGTAGGTATATATGAACTTTCCACTTGGCGTGCGTACTAGTATTGTGTAAGAGGGTTTTGAAGTACTCACCACAGGAAATTATATGCATGGAGTGCGGACCTTTGTTGAAGGAGTAGTAATGCCTTTTCTCCCTTGTCCTTTGTAACATAATCGTAATTGCTATCGAAATGATCATGGCATGACACACACATACACACAAGCACGCACGTACGTACACACGTTTGTGTGTGCTCAAAACAAAAAAAAAGGATAAGGGATGTAAGAGGAAGATGAAACTATGGATAATGAATTTTTCCTCTGACCGATTTTCGGAAACGATGCCAATTTAATAGGATTCTCTCCAGAGAAATTTACTCTCCTCCAGATTTATCATCAGGAAACTGCGTTCCTTATTAACAGCTTACGCACATGCTATTTATTTATTTCATTTTTTTGTCTGTATTTTCATCATTTTTTTTTGGGGCAAAAAAGTCGGTTCTTGGCTTCTAACTTTGTACACAAGTACAAAAATTATATATAACGAAGAAAATTACAATGTCAATGGAAACAGCAGGCAGACAAATAATACTAAAGTAAAGTGCTCCTTACTAATCAAATGCTTTCATGTTTCCCCTTCTTATTCATCAAAACAACTTTGTTCCTTTTTTTTTCTCTCTTATCCTCCCCCACATGCATGAGACATCCTGCAAACTTGGTATATAAAAGTGTATAATAATATATATAAAAAAAGAAATATATAGTACAACTTTTGTACTACCCAACTTTGTATTGTGCAGCTGGTTAGGTTGCTACTTACTAAACTATATACATAGCTACAAGATAAAAACTAAAACGGAGGGAATCGCCAAGATTACCATTCCATTATCCAACACACACACACAACAACAAAGTTTTGTTGTAACTGCTCCAAAGGAAAATGGATTATTGACATGAGCATCAATCTAACTCATAATGTAACTTTCACTTTCTCTCTCTCTCTTTGCCTCACAACTTAGCAACTTTTACATGTTGTACAATATAGTCATCATATCTAACAATGACACGGAAAAGAATTCTGTCATCATGAATAAGATTAAATGTTCTACCATATCCCGTCATCCCGACATGCATGCATACATACATACGTCTTTATTACTGTATCTTTCATTTGTCAAGCAAGCAGAATTTTTTTTTTTGGAACGTAAAATGATGCACACTTATGATGAAGAAGTTAATACCATCTGACACTTTTGGACCAGAGACCAAATAAGTGAACGCAAGTAGGGATATATGTAGCTTAATGTATAAAAACCACTTTGTTTCAACTAGATTCACTTGACTACATGGCAATGCAATTTAAAAGGCTCTTGAAAATAAGCGTTCTCCTCAAAAGTCATCTTTATACTTGCTTAAATATAAGTCCTTTTCACACAAAAATTTCCTTTCCGCACATCTGCTTTACTTTAAATAATAATAAGTTAAACACAAAATGCATTTTTTGTGGAGGATTTAAAAATGGGTCTTTGTCAGAAGAAATTAGATGCGTCAGTCAATTTGCTATGTGGCCTTTAAAAACACGGCAAAAAAAGAAAAGAAAGAAAGACGTAAAACGATAAATAAGGCATAAAAGAGTTTTAAGATCATTTTCTTAATATTAAATGGATTTTTAAAATCAGCAAGGTCGGAAACGAATGAGAGAAAATGTGTAATCTCTCACGCCCACGAGTGAACATCCCCAACACGTGTCTTTGTCACGGAACTAAAAAGTCAAGAAAATGTGATGATGATAATGACAGTAAAAGATTCAAGTATTTTAAATGTATGCATGGCTAGATTTGATTTTCTTCATTACCTCATATTTCTTGTGAACTTTAAAGCAAGAAAATATTATTATATGGTATTTTTTTATTTAAAATCCTAATCATAATTGCAAAGGATACTAAATGAGTTCCGGCCTGTCATTCTGATATTCCTGTCCACTTGACTTTGACTGGCAGACAGATTTTAAATCACACTTGACTTGCATTAATGACTACTTCAAAAAAAAAAAAATTTTCAAAGTTTTTTTTCCTTCTTTTTCTTGAAGAAAATACAGTATGACGAATCATAATAATACTTGAAACTATATGTAATTCAGGGATTATTTGCAAAAAAAGAGGTAAAAACAGCGTGCTCACATTTAAATGTGAACATNTTTCAAAGTTTTTTTTCCTTCTTTTTCTTGAAGAAAATACAGTATGACGAATCATAATAATACTTGAAACTATATGTAATTCAGGGATTATTTGCAAAAAAAGAGGTAAAAACAGCGTGCTCACATTTAAATGTGAACATAATGCACATCCACCTCATATTATGCAATAATACACTAATTTAACAACTCTAGTTTTATGTGAGAACTTGAGAGAGATACCGAAAAATACACAAAAGTATGTTTTTTTCTTTTCTTTTTTCTTTATTAGCAGAGCAAAGTTAATGTGAAGTCATTAAGTTGTACACTGCTTGCTTTCGCAAGAATTTTACTGCAGTTTATTAACATTTACTGCAAAGTAGTGAATTTTCCCATCTGGTTTGCTGGTGAACAAACTGAAAGTACATAAAAGTTATTATTGCAGACGTCTACATTATTTCCCGAAATGAACCATGACAACATTATGCTTGAGTTCAATTGAGATGAACATAAAGGTGCCTGTCTGCAGTTTAGTATGCATGTAGCTAAAAGCATTAAATGCAGTGAACTGAACTCGCACACACGTACTCTCTCTCTCTTTCTCTCTTTTCAAAATACACAGTGTTTCATCTGGAGAAAAAAAGGGTTCATAAAACAAGCAAACACAAACACAGGATTTTGATAAGATTTGCCTAGAACTTGAAAACTTTTATATATTTTTTTTGCTGGAGAATGGTTTGTGTGTGTGTGTGTGGGGGGGGCTCACAATGTTTACACTTTGGTATCACTGGATTTTTGATAAGGACACACTACTTGGTTGGCTATGATAATGAGCGTTTATCCTGTTTTGGAGGCGGCATATGGCACCTGGCTTGAGTTTTTAGCCTCAAAAACTTCAATAGCCTCTCTCTGCTGTGTGCTTTATTACGCGTGTGTGCACGCTTTTACTATCAATTCAACTTGCCTTGTTCCCAGAAATTATCAACATCCCGACGACGTTAAATTAACCTTGTCATCATCATCAACAAATGAAATCCGACGATGATGACGACGTCATGTTTCTCTGTTTTTACTCAAACATTTTTTTTCTCGCCTAGAAACAGTAAAAAGAAGTAATCAGAGGTCTTTAAACATTAAATTCACTTGGGCGAAATTACAAACGGAATTGGCCATTAAAATAATACATTTTTTTTTTCTAATATAAAAAGATTCAGACAATTTTCAAATCAGCATTTTCAAATGTTCCTAAGATGCGGACTAAAAAAATGTATATTTAGTTATCATATATGAAATAAACAAGGAAGTGTTTCCACATTAGTGCATACGTATGATGATGCTGATGAATATGTGAATAAGGAACTGTATGAACAAAATGTTGAACTCACATTTTCTTAGAAACTTTTTTTATTCTACTCGTTTAGCGGAGTGAGAGAGAATAGTACTTATTACTGCTGTCAAAATTTGGGAGGGTGGGTTGCACTTGCACTGATTTACGAATGTCTTTCGTGAAATTTATTTTTATTTTATATTGATAAAATGTGCGCACAAAAAAAAGTCTTGGCTACATACTAGAGATTGAAATTATTTCAATTCATAATATACACAAAAACTATGTACAATATCTACTGTGATGACTAGTGCAAAGTCCAGTAATAACGCCCTTCCTGAAACTCTTTATTATTATTTTTAATAAATTGGTATAAACACTTTTCTATAAGTAGTTATGTTAATTTTAAGTTCAAAAAATACTCTTCTTATGCAGATTTATCTTGCATTGCATTGATGATGTTAATTTTTTTTTACACAAAAAGCCATTCCCTCATACATTTCAACATAGTCTCTTTACTCTCTCCAATTAAAGGAAAGAATGTTTATGTACGTCTTGTCGGGTTAATAGAGTGCATTTTCTATTTTTACAAAATGAAATAGAGAGAGACCCAAATTTTTAACTGCTGGTCATGATTACCTATGTATGATGCGCATTTGAAGAAGAAAAAAAACTTGTTTCACAACTTTCAAACCTTAAAAGTTAGTTAAAAAATATATATTATTATTATTATTATTATACTATATAATATACGGATTTAGTAGTGTTGGTAATTTATGCCATAGTTATTCTTGTAATGAACAATGAAAAATTAAAACGGTCGCTCATAGGAATTAGTAGCTTAAAAAGCATAAATAAAATCTACATGTGGTGTAGTGAGGGAAAACACTATATAACGCAGTGTTTGTGCTTACTCCTTACATGCTGATTTTTATGATTCCTCACAAGTTTCGTCGTCTTTTCTCAGTCGTCTCCCCTCCACTCCACAAAGTAATAATAACAATAATATAACTATATAGATAGAGGAGGTAGGTAGGTAGGTATATTGTTTTGTTTTGTATGTACATGCTAGTATAGTGATAGTGATAGAAGTGATCATGGGCGAAGGAGAGGGTATAATAAAAAGCCTGTTCATAATGGGCAAGCGCGTACCTCAGGTGTCCTCATAATATCCTGATGAAGAATGTATTAACGCAATTTTTTTATTTGTTTTTCTACACCAACCAACATCCACCACACAAACTACCACCGAGAGAATTTAAATAAAAGGAGAGAGGACCAATTCATTCCTCCAGTCAACAAGAATAACGGCGATGATAATAATAATAATAATAATTATGGTGGTGGGGATGATGATGATGATGATGATGATGATGAAACGCACATAACCCACCTTTTTGACTCCTCGGGATACCTCATGCCTCAAAATAATATTTCTACTGATTCCAAATGTACACAAGTCTCTCTCTCTCTCTCTCTTTTGACTTTTCTTTTGGTATTTTTGTTGTTGTGGGATATAGGTACATAGGTATATATATTTTTAAGCAGCATGAGAACACATCATACATACCTATTATATTGTTGATCTTTGTTGCGTTGTTGGATAATAAGTACGCGCTGCTGCCTGATGATGTACTTCCCTTGTGTGTAGAATTATAGTTCCTTTTATGACCGATAAAAAAAAGGATCCCGAATGACCTTATGCGCCTCAGTGTGAAATGTTAATACTGCTGCTGAGGAGTGAGAAAAAGAAGAAAAAGAACCGCAATGATTCTTGAGATTTCACATAATATCCTTTTCCAGATCAACTGTGCGTTTTTTTTGTGTGTATGTATGTGTTTGTTGTTTGTTTGCTACATTACCTACATATTAACTTCCCATTTTTGACTCACAATGTTTCTCACATTCAAAGAATAGAAATAAAATAAAAAAGTTCTTGGGTAACGTCGTCAGTGAAGTGGTTTTCTATTTAGGAAGTATTTTTCTACATACGTATTTACGTATAATATTAAATACTAAATATTAAGGGGGACGCACATTCTTGGTTCATGACGACATGTAGCCATGCCATAATATATTGTTATGCTAATCATAAGAATTTAATTGCTCTTGGCAGTTGAATTGTTGTTGTTGTTGTTAAGCAGTTGGAACGTGAGCGTCCAAGCCGACCTCTTTACCGCTTTATGAACTGTTTTTGAAAAATAAAAAAATCAATAACTTTCAAGCTTTGTTTGTGTCTCCAAGAGTGAATGTATATAATATGCTAGTAGTATAAAAAGGGGTGCCAAATAGTACAAAGCCCAACGAGACGAGAGGATATTAAAACAGTTTGTGTGCAAGTTTTTATTATTTTATGAAATGATCCAAAATAATATGCCATACAAATTCCTATACTGCGTGTACTTTATATAGCACAAGTAACACAATTCTAGAACAATGTTATGGATAATTATAGATGACGCCTTGAAATGACTGTTTTTTTATATGCTGTTATTGCGGTTATGTTTTATGACACATAAAAATTACTGTTTGTTGTACAAATTTGTGTATTTACTTTCTCTGTACCGTATTCATACAATAATAGTTTTGTGCATACAAGTATGAATGCATAACATGGGAAGGGATAAAAAAAGACAGGAAAGACGATAAGTGGTTAACTATAAAAATTCCTAGAGAGATTACGAAATAGAGATTTATATCTTGCTTCCCAACCAGTTCCCATGACAAATACATTTTTTTGTACCATTCTCTCTCTCTCTTTCTGCTGCAATGTACTCTCAGCTCAGTCGCACTTTACTCTTTCATTCATTTTATATAACAAGGTTTTAATTGTGCATTCAACATCTTCTTTTAGTTATTTTTTTTTTGGTACACAATCATGAAACCATGAAAATGCAATGTCAAATGTTGAAGTAAAGTAGAATGAAATAAATGCGCGTATCACATCTCTGTATATCCTAAAGCTTCCTTGTTGTACTCTGTAGTAATGGCAATAATAATGGCGTTCTAAGTAAATATATATAGAGCAAGAACTCCCTTCTCCCCATTTAAAAAAATTAATTTTTGTCTTTATGTCTAACATTGGAAAGTTAATCACTTGAATAATGACCTTCGTCCAAATGCATATGTAATAATATGTATATGTTATGCACTTATGAAATTCAAAATGAGGAAACTTTTTTTCTTCATCTTCTTTAAAAACTAAATTCACGCAGATGTGAATGTCGGCGGCGGCGGCGGCAACTGGGGGCGCAGTAGTAGTGGTTGTTCTTTTGTTGTTTTGAATTGTATTCCCGTTTGGCTGGAAGGATAGAAGACGCGAAGAATCACGTACTAAAGCAACATCACTATATGCTCGTCATTTAAATATACAAGAAAGTTTAAAATACGGCTGTTATGCTGTATAGCTATATACGATATGCAATTATGTTATGCAATTGACATGATGCATAAAAAATGAGGAGGCTTTTTTTTGTTATGCTTATGTTTTGGAGAAAATGCAGGGCGTAGTCTTGAGTTGCACACACACACACACACACACACACACACACACACACACACACACACACACACACACACACACACACACACACAAGAGCAACAACACTTGTTTGGTAGCTCCAAACATTTCATTCCTGCAGGTGATTATGACCATGCTGGATTTTTGTTGCCTCAGCATTAATTTTCCAGTTCCTCCTCTAGTTTTTACCATAAAAATCGTTTAGTATTTTTGTCACTACACAACTCTCAATAATAATACACAGTAAATAATACAAGCCTTAAGCCGTCATCGTCGTGGTAAAATTATTCACTTGCTCTGCGTCTGCTATGTGGTTGTGTGGCAAAAAAAAAGAAGAGTTGCATAGGAATATATACATATTATAGGAGGATGCATCCATAAAACAAAGTTTCTTTTTTTTGTTACCTCATTAAATTGATGATGATAAATGCAAATGCGACCATTTAAACAGTAAATACATCACGTTTAGTTAGTCTACTACCGACAAATTATTCCCATCCAAAATGTACCGCGTGTTTTGCTTGTACTCTGTTGTTTTTGTGAGTCAAGACGAGCAGCTTGAAACAGCTAAAAAAAATCCATCTCGATACGATGAGGACAAACATTATATAAAATCAATTATTGCGAAATTTTTGTGCATTCAACATTCCATTCTTCTGATTTTTGTGGTTCCTACATTTTGTGTATGCACATGATATATACATACATACATACATAAATATATACGTAATACATGTACTACAATTTGGGTTTTTAAAAATCTCTTTACCAAAATTATAGGCATGTAAAAAGCTATGACAACAACTGTTTGATGATAAGCATAATATATACCTTATAGTATACACGCTTATTATTACTGCTTAAGCATTAAAGCCCATATCGCTTGTTAAATCCTGACACCAAAGTGTTGTGTCAGAGGGATAGGAAATAGCTTGTCATGTAGTTTTACACAATAAATATGTAAACAGATTCACAATTAACAGTTTTTTTTTGTTGGGAAAACAAACGGAAACTAATCTCTTTCCCTCTCTCTCTCTCTCTCTCTCTTTTTTCTCTCTGCCTTAGTTGCACATTAGCTGTACGTGTTAGTACAAATTGAACAGTGACGTGAGACTCGTCATCTATCTGCCCGGCAGGCAAATGAACAAACTTATATATTTTTTTTTAACTGGTACAACCCAGCCTATTTTATGTTTCCCTTTTTTCTTTGAAAGATGAATTTTTGTGTCCATCTTCCTCCCATCTCTCCAACATCACTCATCATCATCCTAGCCGTCATCATGAAACGTTAGCTCTTCTACATGGCTTGTACTATGATTATTATATTGTATGTGTGTGTAGTGGAGCAGTTTCAACCAAATTAAAATTTGGTGTGTGTGTGTAGAGAAGAGATACACGGTTTTTTTTTACTTTAAAAGAAGAAGGTTTTTTTTTTGATATAATCTGTTGAACTGAACTAAAGAAACTGTTTTTCATTCAGGTAGTAAATCATAAAAATAACAATAATAATGATATTCCTGATATGCATTTTTTTTCTCTCAAGAAAGCTGGATAAAACAAGTTTCTCTTTTGAAAGATCAGTTTAGCCAGTCTGTCCGTGTACATGTGTACTTGATTATTATTTGTACCTGTTCGATTCTTTGTCCATATTATTCCATGTCGTGGTTGTTGTTGTGGTTGGTTTTAATATAAGACTCACTTGTCTTCCTCACTCTCTCTCTCTCTTCTTTGGCTTATTATTATGAGAACAGTGTACAAAACGCATCGAATAACCAACAGTTAAACCAGTTTTAACTATCTTTTCTTGAATCGATCCAACTTTTAGACGGGATCCTGGCACAATCGACGTCAAATCGAATCAGAAGTTTCTTTGGTTATATGTTTGTAAGGTTTTGGCTGTTGATAATGTGTATGTCTTTCTTTTCCCCCCATATTCAGTATCTATCGGGTTTTCTTGAATAAATTACATTTTGTGCACAAAATATCCCAGTATCTTTTTATATGCTAAAAAAATGTATATACCTATGTACATAATAATAGGAGTACTAGTAGATGTAGTAAGAAAGCCGACAGTTGTCATTTTCATTTGGTAAAAAAATATACATGTATAAAGGACTACCCAGTCCACATTTAATCATGCAAATATCAGCTCTTCTCAAACCGACTATTGAAGTAAGATTTTTGTTTTTGGATGGTACATGGTATACCGAGATAGGATCAGTGACGATCAAATAAAAGATTTGATTTTGACATAGAGCCAAAGTGAAAGGACTTCTGATCCATGCTACTGATGATGTTGAGGTAAATTAGTAACAAATGTACGTACCCAGAGTATACATATGTATTAAACATAAGAAGATATATACATTTTTTTATATTCTCTCATCACTTTCATTTGTTGAGAAAAAAATAATAACATAACAAACATGGTAGACAGCTACCATACTAAAAATAGGTTGAAATTATGTCCTTTGTGCTGTTTTAGGACAATGAATTCACAGTGAAAGATGACCAAGATCCAGTGAGTAGTAGTAGAAGTGCACTAGAGAGAGAGAAAAGACGCTTTTGTTGTGGGCAAGTATGGTAATCATGTCAGTGGCATAAAAGGAATGTGGAATGCAGTGGTGCTGACAAAATGTGCATAATGAGTATTGTACGCACACAATTCAAAATTCAACTGTCTACTGAACTGGACACCAAAATAAATAAATATAATGTGCATGATGATGATGATGATGCACTCTAAGGACATGCCTATTATTATTATAGTTATTATTACATGAGTACATATTCCACATGTACATCCACATGCAAAAGCATGGTTTAAAAAAATATATTTTGAGTCCAATTTTTCATCTTTCCTTTCTTGTTTTTTTTGGATGAGTAACTTTATAAGAAGGATTTTTTTAAAAACGTTTTAATGCTTTAATGCTATCAAAATATGTGAATGTCCGTGTGCACTTGGAAATAAATGGCGGCACTGTTTCTTTGCTCTCTATTACAACAACTACTACTACTTCGCTCTAATGAAAACATTGAGTTTCTTTCATCATGCAATTTAAGCATTCCGACTAGTAAGAATGGATTAAAAAAGCCAGCTTGCACTATTTGTGAGTTATGTATTTTTTCAAATGTGTTATTATTATTATGTATGAAGAGGTGAACAATTCAAGGCGATGATGACAATCCAGCTAGAGAAAAATATATATATTTATGTCTGAGCGGAAAAAGGTCGTTTCGTGTTTCAACACCCACTCCTCCAAACAACAACTGTTATTTTCCTGTTCAATTGAGCCACCGTCGTCACCGTCTCCTTTTTTTCTTCTTCTCCTCCTGCAATCATCATCAGATCACCCATCGATGATGACGATGATGACGGTGACTCGGCCTCGCTCGCCTGCTTTTATTTGGATATTTTGTTAGGTGCAAGGAAGGCATGCAATATTGTGTTTATGTATGTGTGAGCAAAGTAGACAAATCGTGCGGAACGCCATTCACTACTACTCCTCTGTCGAAATCGCAAAACTCAAAAAAAAAAACTCACATGCTGAGATGAAGACGTTCATCCTTTTTACAATGTTTGAAAGCCACTTTTGTAATATGTATTTTACATGCGCACATAATCATACCACATTGGTCACAAGAAATAAAACTACATATATGACTTAATACAATAAATAAATAAGTAATACATGGAAATATAATACATAAAAAATGAGCCTGACTGGAAATAGAATATTCATGAATTTAATGTAAGTACCTAAATACTCACCGACTATTACCATTTATTTGTCTAGAGGCAAGCACGAAATATTGAATGATTGGTTTTGCTCTTTCTTTACGCATGTCAAATGGAAATTAATAGGAGCGGAAAAAGCTTTCCGTCCTATTATCATCATCATGAGCAACGAACAATTTATGAAAATCAGCAACATACCTATTATCAGACTCATCATTATTCACTAAATATTTTCATTAATTTTCCTCCGTTGGTTGCTAGTATGTTTTGAAAGCATTCATTTTCCCTTTGCAAAATAAACAATATGCTAATCATGCAAAACAATGTGGCTTAAGAATGTGCTAAGATTCACATAACAATAATTTAAAAAATACGTTTCAAGTAAAGCAAGATGAATAAATGATTTTGGTTTAAAACATACAAAGCTTTTTTTAAACTTTGACTCATGCGGGGAGAATATGTTTTAAATAAATAATACTTACGTTATTATTATTATTATGTGTAAAATTTTGTTTTAAAAAAATGAAAGGGCATTTTAACTTTATAATCAATTTTGCCTTTGGCGACACCACCAATTTTCAAGCGCAATACGGCATTGCAAGTTAATTGGTGGAAACAGTGCTTGTAAGTCTTGTAACGCTACAAGGATAAAAACTGAAGGACTCACTTGATTTCATCCTTCACCATTTTTCATATGATCAAAAATGCGTGCAATTTTGCTCAAGCCAATGCCACACAAACACTTACCAGTGTATTCATTAAAAACAATATAGTTACTATTAACTTCATTAAAAAAAAATTTAATACAAAATCATCATTTGAATAATAATAATAATAATAATGAAATTAATTTCCGAATATACATATTGTATAGGATACAGTCGAAATTCAAGCAAGCTTCATTCAAAATAACCCCAGTGTGTGTTGGGAAAAAACCATCGTTTTAATTTATTTTGTACCACTTAAAAAAATTTGGACAACGCCTAGAATTTTTTAATTATTTTTGTGACAACTCTCTCTCTCTGATGATAATGATAAAACACGATTGCCACTAAAAACGAAAAAAAAGCTAACGGAAATTTAAAAAAAGAGGAATTGCAAGGATTATTGCTAACAGAGAATGTACCCACTCCCAACAGCATGTTTTAGTGTGCATCCAAAATAATAAATGTTATTCGTCTACTTTATACTCTTTTCCAACATACATTTTAAAGAAAGAAACCTCAAATATCTACGCAAGTTAGCATCATAGGGTCAAATGAAAATACATATACTCTTAACTAGGTCATGTTTCAAATTGAAACGGCCATAAAAAATATTGCAAAGCTTAAATACAAAATTCTTAAAATTAACCGTAAAAAAGAAAAGAAAAAAAGTACTTTTTGCTCCTGTTCAGAGAGCTTTCCCTTTGTAACAACGAACTTATGCTCATTTCTTGGAAGTATAATATAGATTTCAACGCAATAAAATATACAAATCACATACATTCACCCATATACCGACAACACCGACATTACACAATATTAAAAGTATGTAATGAGAGCACCAGCCAGCCGTAACCACATGTCTTTTAATAATTCCATACAACTTCAATTCTAAGAATCGTCTTCATATTATTATTATTGTAATGAAATGTAAAAAGAAGTAAAAGCATATGTAAATGTAGAATAATATATATGTTTAATAGATTGCATACATATGTGGCGTTTACACATTATGGAAGCTTAAGCATTTCTTGTAGCTGCTTTGTTCAACCACCAAATTACTAGTCATTTAGCTGTCATGTGCCTACGTTCCTTGTAATTATGACTACTTTAGTACGGCGATTTTCGTGATCAGATTTATGATTTATTCTCATGCTGCTGATCCTGCTCCTGCTGGATAAGTTTATGTTTGTGCAAGCATATAAGTTGTAACAAGTCTACAACTTTTCTTTGGAATCCAGTGCACAAAAAAATAAAAAATAAACATGAAAAAATATAGGATGTATGTATAACACAAGTAAAATGAGTAGATTTTTTAAGTGGTTTATAAAAGTATAAAGCATGTATATAGTTTTTTATATTACTTTATCTTATGAGCATCACAACTTGTTTCATTGGTGTTAATTAATATAAACCGACGACGCTCCCTCACTCACTCTCACTCTTCTGTTCTGCTACTATTCTTCCGCTTGTCTGTTTAACACAATTATTTTGGCTGCTCGAATTGTGACGTAATAATAATAATAAGTAATAACGCATTAAATTTTCTTTGTATTCACAGGATTCTGGTGGGAGCTCCCCTAGGTCAAAATCTTCAACCACAGACCAACCGCTCAGGTGCTTTGTTCAAATGCCCGATATCAAGTATTGAGCGAGACTGCGAACAAGTCATAACGGATGGAAAGCGAGGTAAATTAACAATTTATTATAATAATAATAATAATAAACACAAATACAAGTCATGTACTTTGTACTATAATAAAAATGAAAATTTTCAATAGTAAAAAAATTGTTTATTATCATGACCAGGTATAAATTTAATTTAAAAAACTGTTAGATACACACATGCCGGGAAAAAATATATAGGGAAAACTAAAACCTTACATGAATGTTAACAAGGAACTAAACAACACTGTTAATTTTGTTCATGTTCAACTCTGTACACTAAAAACTGATCTAAACAAAGATTTTATTTCGTCGTCGGTTGAAGTTATTATTATATTATTTTTTTTACATTTTCTTTTACAAATAAACCTACTTACCTTCTACGCCGTCCATCATGGGGAATCTTAACTTAAATTAAGTTAGAAAATTAAAAAGTGCTACCAGGAAATTAAACGAAATTGTTTTGTCTGGGAACGTGATGTGAAGGAATTAACAAATCATGCCGTGTGCAAGTACGTACCTCTGGAATTGGACTAAGGTTGAAAAGTTTTAGGTCAAAGTATTAACTTATATACAAATACGTAGGTATATACTTTTTTTGTGCTACGATTTACTTTCACCAGAAAAAAAAACTATTTTTTAAACATTTTTTTTGTCAATGATTTTTTTTTATATCACTGATTTTTTTTATATCAATCATCGCGTCACGTATAACAATATCGACTTGTCAATAATTTTCAGATCATTGTTTGTTTTCCAATTTTTGTGTGTAGATCCGTCCACGGGTTATTACGATATACGTAAGTTGTATCAACTTATTGTCAAACTTTTCGGTGTTTTGTTTTTGAGTATTTTTTTTCTCTTTTCTCTGTCTGATCGCGAGTAGTGTGCTATTTTATATCCTGTTTTGTTTTTGTGATTGCCTATATTTATTGTGACATTCTGGTTTGGTTGAAATTTCGTTTTTAAAAAAAACGTAAGAAAATTAAAAAGAAATGAAAAAAAATATGTCTGGAAGGCCTATTGTTCTGAACTTTTTTTTGGTTCTATTATCTTTTGGCCTCAAAAGTTAACTGCCTTCCAAAAGAAACTTCAATCTTCCAGAAAATGTCATTTCATAGCAGAGTAGTATGTAGGTCGTAGTAAAGACTATGTAATATATTTTATTCTTGCCATATTTTGCATGTATTTTGTTTTGTTTTTTTAAATCATTTTGATATTTCCAGTTAGTATTTTTTAGTCCGTTGCTGTTATACCATATATGTATGCATAGCAAATGATTATTTTTATTTTTTAACTCTGAAGAAAATATCAGTTTCCATATTTTCAATATTTTTAAAAGCATAATCTGCTTTTATTTTGCATGATATTTACATTATTGCTTCTCTTTCTTCTTAATAAATAAAATATGTACAATAATTACTGCCTAAATAAATACTTCTTTTACCTGGTGTTGGGTGCAATATTATTTTTTACATAATTAATAAAATTATGTTAAGGTATTTTTTTTATAATAATAATCATATTTTGATTAGAGATGCTAGTATACTGCATGCTCAATATTTTTGAAACGTTTTTGTGAAAATGATTTTTGATGTTTTTTTTTGTTTCAATGGTTCCCATGCCATGTCCTAAGTTTTTTTTTTTAGAAATAACATAATATTGACTAATATGCGTCGTGCTTATTTTTACATCAGTTATATATATTTTTTATAACTTGACAGCTTACAAAATTAAATGACAACTGTTGAAACGATATATTTTTGCCTAATTGACAATATATATTTTTTAAATAAATGATTTTTGATTTAATTATTTTTGACTTTTTTGACAATCAAGTATATTTAAAATTACTAACACAATAACACAAATGCTTCAATACTAAGAATCATAATTTGCATGCATTTAAAAAATACATTTATTTTTGAGAATGTCTGCAACATATCATTTGTAGAGTAGTTAGTAATTATGCATGCTGGCATGTACAACAAACAACTAACAAACTCGTAATACTAATTTGTGCTTTAAAATTCATAAAACAAAGTTGGTAAAAAGTATGTAAACATGATCATCTTTATTATCCTCTATTTATTTCTTGTGTCCTTGTCACCATTTTATTAATATTTTGTTTTAACCTTTTTGGCCTCCTCTTGATTTTTTTTTCTTCTGAAACGCAATGAAAAAACTTAAAAACACGAAAAAGCGATTAAAGTTTACCGTTGCATATTGTTTTTTTTTACTATATAGTCAAGGATTGTTGTTGGGTGAAAGGGTTTTTTTTTCGTTTGAGATAAGCATTCCTCTTGATAACTTTAAGTACATCACTCGCGCAACAAGTGGTTGGTTTGGGTCGTTTTAATTTAGTTATTTGGGTATCCGTTCCAACAAAACGGCGATACGAAAATAATAATACACCTGTACAACATATTTTTTTACTTCTGTCTCTCTCTCATCTCTCTCTCTCCTTCTCTTTCCTCAGGTGTTGGTTACACAAGAAGCTAAAAAAGAGTCCCACATTTGCATGGTTGCAATGTTGGATTTCACTCGCTTGCAAAAATAAAATACGCGCAGAGCAATAAATAATAATAACGATAGACATACATGGCAATTGAAAATGGCGAAAAGGATTTTCTAATTATTGTTTGAGCTACACATTATAATATATTGCTTTTAGGAAGTTCAGGAGCACATTAGCACTGCGGTGTTTGTGAAACGTCTCTGAATTGCAAATGAGCAAACTATTATCACAACAACTACTACTACTACATATCATTATCATATAGTACAATATACCTACACACATTATTGGAAGAAGATAAAAGAAAAAGTGAAGAAGACGATAATGATAATGCACTCTCATCTCTTCTCTCAAGTTAGGGGACCGGTAGAGTATTAAAAAAAGGTGCTTTTTTTATTGATGATGATGGTGATATTGTGATGTTGAATTCGCAATGAAGAAGAAGAAGAAAAAAAAAAGTATATGAAGCTCACGTAGCAAAACAAAAACATATAGTCATTAGTCAAAACTTGTCAGAGTCAGTAGAGCAGTTCACCTATCTTTCCTCACTAGCCAAAATTTGATGCAAATGAAGAGTAATGTTCAAATTAATAGCTGCTTTAACCGATATGCAAATGAAACAAAAAATAATAATGTACACATATATTTTTTAAAGGGAAAATGAAATCATAAATATATATCTTCTTATTTATAATGCATATACGATAACATAGGATCATGATTATAATGATGCTGCGCTCTCCGTCTCCGTTTTTTGCGATAACAACTACTTTATTTTCATTTACAGGCAAAGAAGAAGTAGAAGAGTTGATGGATAATAATTTTACTATAATATTAAATTTAAATAAAGCAGTAAAATTAAAACATTGCAGATTGGTCATAAATCTTTTTATCTACTAAAAAAAATATTTTCATCTTAAAAGGATGGAATTTTAGTAAAATGTTTCATTAACTTAAAGAAAGATTATAAACAGATACATATGTAGATAGTTAATATAAAAAGCCATGTCTTTTCAACTGCACTTTAAAAAATTGCACTTGGCATTTAATACTAGCGCTGCGCTGTCAATTTTTGGTGTTATAGTTGTAATTGTCTTTGTGCTTTTTGGATTGTTGTTTTGCATGCTTCTTATTACTGGGCACTTCTACTGATCGTAAATTTACTTAATAGTGAGGTTGCGGTATACCAAAGAAAAAACTACCAACTAACCCTGCACATAAACATATAATAATATACTTTTATTATGTATGTACCATCATCGATAATTAAAATCCCATCAGCAGACGATGACGATGATAATAATAACAGTGAACGGTAGTTTTTAGTAGATGATCCCTTTACTGCATCCTGATTGAGTATCCATTGTGTTATTATGAAAAACGCTGTAAAAAAGTGCTTATTGTTCTTGTAAATACGTGTGTGTGTGTGTGTGTTGTTGTTGTGTTCATCGTTTTTATTTAATGTGGGTCGTCCTCTGGGGGTTTGCATTCAGTTTTTGCTGTTGTTGTTTTAAATGATCTTGTTTGATCCATTTTTTTCTCACCTTGGACGACGATTTTTTATTTTTATTATTATTGTTAGCCATGACGACCAATGTTAAACTAGTCGGGAACGAAAAGTTGTTTGAAAATCTGTATATCGGACGAAAACACACACATTCCTCCTAAAAAATATATAAATTTAGGATTGTTAACTATTAACTATATGCCTATATTTTATAGACTATACTTACAAAAATACATACATACACACAAAAAAATGACTAACTTATTTTACTATTTATATACAGCAAGTGAACTAACATTTTATTTCTACACAAACATAAAATTGGCAAGTTTTGTGTTTAAACAACACGATCAAATTTATATTTTTACGAAGCCAGCACAACACATTTACTTGTTTTGGAAATTTGTATTTTAAAAACGGACAGTTTTTCACGTATTTACTTGACTGAATTGTGTACATAACTGTAAATGAGTTTCTTTGTAACATTTACTTATGCCACTTGAATGATAAATTTATTGATTGATTTATTTTGGTGCAATTTACGATTGGTAATTTATTTATTTATTTATTTATATAGTTCATTTATTATGAACCACCATTTTTTTGATAATAACAATTAGTTTGATGATTGTCACCCGCATGGCAAAAAAAACTTAATAGATTATTTATATATGATATATTATTAATTATAATAATAATAATGTTTGATATTATTAAGTTTTAATTGATTGAATTTTCACAAAAATGTTTTGATTGCAATTTGCGATATATACATATTTATATATACGGATTGATTATTTACGGTGTGATGAAATTTTCTAGATTTTTAGCGTTTATTATGCGGTAATTCTTGTAAAAAAATATTTATATTTTATACAAATATTTATATTTGGATTTGGAATGCGCTATGTATACCGAATGGGAATGAAGTATTTGAATTTTTTGCTTGCACAATTCTGCCAAGCACCCTTCCTTCGTTTTTTAGCCCTGTTTTGCATTATTTAAGAAAATATAAAGGTGTTGCTGGTGCACAAACTAATTGTATGATTCAATCAATTCAATAATATTTAGCTGTGGATTCACCGACGCTGTCACCTCCTTTGGTAGATGAGCTAAAGGATGGACAATGGATGGGTGTCAATGTGCGGAGCCAGGGACCCGGCCAAAAAGTTGTGGTAATGTTTCAGTTATAATTTTTTTGACAAAAATGGTGACTTAATGTGTTAATATAATAGATAATGTGAGGTTTACTTTTATTTTGAATGATTTTCCGGTATTTTATAGATGTAATACGAAAAAAACACCTTTTGCTGATTATAATTTTTTTTATGTTTAAAAAACAAACTTAACTAGACTTTTATGAGCTTTTGTTACGTTTCCTGCTTCGTGTAGGTATATGTACTCTTTTATACCAAAAAGTGGTGTAAAGAAGTGGTTTTGTGATGCAGTCATAAAGATGAGCTTTAATATGTTTTCTGTGTAAATATTTACCTAAAGTTTGTGAGATGCCGTTAAATGCCAGGTTTTCGTTTTTTAGCCATAAAAATAACCGTGCAATAGGCTTGCATTCCGCAAATCTTTTTTTTACAGTTTGGCGATCATGTCACCTCCGTGTGACAAGTTTAAAAATAGAAAAAAGGTGCTTTTAGAGTGCGCAGCAAAGAGGTTGTAGCAAAGTTTCATGATCATGTAATATGACGATTCCTTGTAGGTATGTGCCCATCGCTACGTCCACCAAGGAAAGGATTTTCGATGGGGTCTAGGCATTTGCCACTTCCTGACACAGCACCTAGACTATGACCAGACGCTGGAGCCATGCAGAAATAAGCAACGTCGTGCGTTGGAAGACTACGGTTACTGTCAGGCAGGAACGTCTGTAGACTTGCTTGGGGATGATACGGCCCTGTTGGGTGCACCAGGTGCGTACACGTGCAGAGGAATGGTGTTTCGTATTTCCGTATCTGATGACTACCTTAACAAAGACCGGAACCATTACCATACGCCTCTTCTTGACAACAGCCCTGTTGACAAATACAGCTACTTAGGAATGTCTGTTGCGGGTGGTAAATTCTTCGGAGATCACTGGTCTTATGTTGCTGGTGCACCTAAGGCGGCTCTTGGCTCTGGACAAGTCTACTTTTTTACCAAGGTGTGTAGATAGAGATACCTTCTTCAATAATAATATTATGATTTTTTTTTTCTGGTGGTCTAAGAAGATGATTACTTGACACATTACTATATGCCACCCCTGTCATAAAAATCCTATTTTTATCACACAAGCTCTCCATCATCATGTTTCATTTGGGCTGTGTATTTATGAAAAATACCTTTATTTCATCCTGAAAAATTGGAATAAATCTGGATAATCATGAATCACCATGACATTTTCATATTCATTCAAGTAAATATGATATGTTGACAAATTTCAGGGTGGCGATCCAGGTTCAGGTTCTTTACGAGTTGAAGGAGTCCTCACTGGGGAAAGCTTTGCATCTAGTTACGGATATGAGCTGGCTGCGCTTGATATCAATGGTGACAAGTAAGTCATGTTGGATAAAAAAATATATATATTTCTTTAAACTTTAGTAGTGACTTGCTCATATTTCCAAAAAAAAATGTTTCTGGGAAGATTCATTTTCTGAAATAAAAAAAGACTATTTTTTTAAAGGAATTTATTAAGTAAACATGATGAGAATGAGAATAATCTTTTTGAAATAAAGGAAAACTGACTTGGTTGTTGGCGCACCCTTCTACATGGACATGAAACCTCAGCAGAAGCAAGCTGGGGGAGCTGTGTATATCTACTTGAATGACAATGGTTTCCACCAGGACCATCCATACGTGCGACTGACCGGGCCCAGAGAATCAAGATTTGGACTAGCGTTATCATCTGCTGGCGACTTGAATCGAGATGGATATGATGATCTAGCAGTAGGAGCGCCGTACTCATTCGAAGAAAAAGGGGCTGTTTACATTTATCTTGGTTCTAAAGACGGCGTACTTCGTGAGCCTTCTCAGGTAACAACCATGCATATATATGTATATATACATACATGTATACATAATAGTTACATAGCCTTAATGAAACCATGTAATAATATGTTGCAACCAAGTTTAGTATACGTTTGCATAAAAGTTTTTTTTATAAACAAAATGTGAATGCTATGATCACAGGTAATCAAAGGGACAGAATTTACAGGACTGAGTACATTTGGCTACTCATTAAGTGGTGGAGTGGATCTTGACCAAAATGACTATCCAGATCTCCTTGTTGGCGCTTATGATTCCGACGCTGTGGTCCTTTTACGCTCTCGACCTATCATAGATGTAGAAACAAAAGTATATGGAAATCTATCCAACATTGATCCCAGCACTCCTGGATGTCCTGCCTTCCCTAATGCAAACCAAACATGGTACGCATAAATTTCATCAACATATGATATTTCATGATACAAATATGCATGTTCATTTTAATGTTTACCTATGAATTGATATAATATTGTTTCTTGTTCTAAACACAGCTTTAGTTTCATTGCTTGCTTTGAGATCAAGGGAATTACGAAAGTACGAGCTGCATCCTTACATGTCAGATATCTTATTGAAGCAGAGACGTTTGTCGAAGGGAAAAAGTTCTCTCGAGCATGGT
This sequence comes from Zhuqinia jingwanae, assembly GCA_027744095.1. NCBI lineage: Eukaryota > Metazoa > Arthropoda > Collembola > Entomobryomorpha > Paronellidae > Zhuqinia > Zhuqinia jingwanae. The sequence goes on along the minus strand of JAHZNC010005518.1, from coordinate 17,376 downwards.
TCCAAAATGGACTCCCGGAACGTCGCCAAGTAGTAAATCAAACGGTAACTATCAGAACGAGAAGTGGGGCCTCAAATAAACATTGCTCCAACGAAACAGTCTTTCTAAAGGTAAACTTTTATGAACATTTAGAGACAATTCTACACACTTGTTTTCTACACTAAGTATATTAGGTAATAAAAGCTAAAACTTCTCGTTTGTTTGTTTGTTGGGCAGGAGGGAACAAAGGATATACAATCACCAATTGCGTTCAAGCTCACGTATACACTAATACAGCAAGAGCCTCAGTACGTGCCAAACTCTCCGGTACTGCCAAATATCCAAAATTACCCGATACTGAATCAGCAAGAGGCATCCAAAATATTCTTAGCTAACTTTGAGAAGGACTGCGGAGAAAATGACCATTGCGAAAGTGATCTCTATGTCAATGCTACCCCAGAGCTACAAGAGACTGATGACTCAGGCCATTATCTGTTGGTTCTTGGTCGGGACACTGTGTTCGTGCTCAACATCTCAGTTGCCAACTTTGGAGAGCCAGCGTATGAAGCATCATTGTTTGTCTCGCATCCCAAGTCAATGTCGTATATTGGGCAAGATGCTGAAGTAAGTAACGATAAATATTTTAATAGTTTTTTTTCGCATAAATATTTAGAATACAATGATCAGTAGTAACAAAATATTATGGTTTGCTTGTATCAGTTGCAAAAGAAGGGACTTGGATGCACTCCATACAACGCTAGTCTTGTAAGCTGTCCACTTGGAAATCCTTATAAAAGACAGTTTGATGGTGGTTATCGCTATCTCCGACTTCGGTTTGATGCTGGCAACTTGAAAGATATTGAAACAAAGCTTGAGTTTGATGTGTGGGCCAACTCAACCTCTATTGACACAGACGAACAAAATAATCTCAACGTTGTAACTGCAACAGTTATCAAAATGGCTGAGCTGTCCATTCAGGGGTACACAATTACTTCAGCAAAGAATTGTTTTGGCATTTATTTCTTCTAGTTCAGCAATTTCAAACTAAAACCATTTGTTATTTTAAATTTGTAGAACCGGGGAGCCAGAAAAACTATTTTATGTGTATGGGGGAACGGTTGTTGGAGAGTCTGCTATCAAATCATTGTCTGAAATTGGACCTCGGGTAACACATCAATACGAGGTTTGGAATGCGGGACCTTGGAAAGCGTCATTTTTCAATGTGGATATCCTATGGCCTCATCAAGTGGAAAATGGCAAATCTCAGGGCAAGTGGCTACTCTATCCGGAAGCACCGCCAGTTCTGGACGGAGATGGTGAATGTTTTCTGCCAAATGATCTGACAGACATTCTACATCTCAGAACTAAAAGAGAAACGGAAAAAATAATTGCCTCGCAAAAAGAGGTTGGACCCGATGGAAAATATAAAACTTACGTTGAAATGGTATGATATTCCTTTAAACTCGTTGACAAAGTTTTATATTCGTCCATTTGGCGTAGCCAAAATTAAATTAAATAATATGTGTTCTGTTATTTTGTAGAATTGCGTTCGGGGCTCGGCCAAATGCTTTAGAATAGAATGTGTAATAAGAAATTTACTTCCTCGTGAATCAGCAGTCATTAAAATCCACTCTAGGTACTGAAATTCATGCAGAATAGGATACACAGTAATTATTATTTCATGAGATTTAGTTTGCTAATTGATAAATGAAAACTTTATGTTTGTACTACCAACTAGACTATGGAATGCTACGCTTGTTGAAGACTATCCGACAGTAGACGAAGTAAGAATTCGCTCCAAGGCCCAGATTAAAATTTCAGGAGAAATCCGGCAGGATACCGGGAATGATGTAGCACAGGCTTTAACAACATGCTTTCCAGACCTCAAATTGAAGGTGGAACTGGAAGGCATTGCGTGGTGGATATATGCTGTGTCCATCCTAGTAGGAATATTAGTTTTAGCTCTTATAGTTTACTGTTTATATAAAACAGGATTCTTCAAGAGAAGACGTCCAGAACCTACGCATACCGCAAGAGTCTCTAGAACGTAGTTTTTTTTCTTGTTGCATCTTAAGAACCTGTTTTTTTTAAACATACGTCCATATTAATAATGCTATTTTTTTTCTTTTCGACCATATATTTAGAATATAGCGTTAAAAGTTTATTTATTTAAATCAAATACATATTTAAGAAAAACATTTGTCATTATTTCCTGTAATAAGAGTAAATATTATTATTGTTGTTTATGAAATAGTCATAGTATATCATCCTGATTGATATGAAATCCACCCCGAGTTCTTTCTGTTGATTCTTCACTGTAAATAGAAGCGTTGTTGTAAGCATAGTATTGTTTTTAAAATCAGGTTCACAAATTAGTCATTATTACAACTGCAATTTTCATAAACAAAATATTATGATAACTTGGTGACTATTTATATAAATATATTACATTATTATTACATTGTTATCTGTAAATTGAGCATCTCTTCATTGTTCCATTTTGATGCGTCGTCATGTCCTATGATTATTGATTGGCGTATTTACTTCCTACTTAAGACAACTTAATAGTTACATAATTTAAAAAAAGCTACATAGATTGAGACTCAATTAGCCTAGTTGAGTTAGCTAAATAAAAGAATTAGTGACCAACATAAAATAAAAAAAACTCTTAGAGAGGTTCCTTCCAAAGAAACTTCATATAAAATTGTGAAACTTTATACATAGATACGTGACAAATGTAAAAAAAAAATACAACGAATTTTTAGCTGCCGAGTGTCAACTCATAAAAAATAAAATGTGTGGACTTTAAATGTGGTGTTCTCAGTGTAACGTCAGCTAAGAAAAGGCTAATGTTGCACTAAAAAATATTGTAGTAAAAAGTTATCGACAAGAGTATGGTTAAATTGTTATAAGATTTCTTATTTGTAACAAAACAAAGGAGCACTTTTGTGTCACTTAATTTAAAAAAGAATTAGATAACAAAAAAGTATATAACGAAATGTTGATTAATGTTGCATTATTACAACACACTTGTACTGTTATAATTTAATTTATAAAAAAAAATCAAAGAATTATTCCAAGCAACACAGTCTTTATCAAGTAATCTAGCTGATGCAAAAAAAACTATGCAACAAAAGTTTAAGGTAAAAATTATTTATTTTAATAGAAATATTTTAAAGCAACGGAGGCAGCTATTGAATACAAACAAAAAAAGTGTGAATATATAAGAAGAAAAAATTGTGTGTTTATAATTTTTTGAGAAAGAAAATATAATGATTGTTATTCAAGCGTTGCTACTGATATGCCATATATATCCTTTGTAGGTATTATACATACATTTATAGTGACACACGCAGCATCACTTTAATGTGTGGAGTGATTGGCAACTTGATGTGGTAGATAATTTTTTTTTTGTATTTTGTTGAAAGTTGATAAAATTGTTCGACTTTAGAGTTTATTATATTAAATGAGAGGGGATGGATGTAAGAGTGCATGTAGCGTGTCTTGTTTGCAATTCTTTAAAAAAAAATGAAATATGGTATTTGGAATGTGATGTTGAGCTTTTAAACAGTTGTTCCGACATAAACGTGATCTTCATGTACTAAGGAGATTTATAATATATTATTATGATAAATATATTTGTTATAATAATAATGACAACAATATGGATAATGGATATATTATTACTATTATTATTAATTATTATTATTATGTATGCTGTGTACATAATGAAAAGGAAAACACGTGCGTAATTGTCATTATTGTTGTTGTTGTTGTAGTGGTAGATATTCTGTGAATTAAAGTACCATCCAAAAAAAGAGGAGAAAAGAGGTGGTTCATTCATACATGTGTTCGTTCGTGATGTTATACATTACATGGTAAAAACTGTCTCGCGTTTAACAATGGTGAAAATTTAACACATATTATTATGTATTCATTGTTGAGATGTGAGTAAAGTACAATAAAACAAAGTGTCTTTGAAATTGTCAATCAATAGTTTTTCCTTCTTTTGGGCATCTTGTTGTTCCTTGGTAATTTATTACTTTTGCAATACTACATTTTTTATTGCAAACTTTTTGTATGTATGTTGTTTAGTAATACCGATTCCGATCCATGCAAAATAAAATCTGACAAAATATGCTATGCATCTATTGTGTTTGGTTGATGGAAAGGAAAATGTACAAGGAGCTTAAGCGTGCATCATGATTATTATATGCTTTGTTTTGTACATATTTCATCTTGTTCCATCTACTGACATCTTCAGGACTATCTGTATTCTGTACTTTTGGAATGGAAAAAATAGTATTTTTATACCGAAAATTCATTTTCGATGCGAGGATTAAAAACATATATTGTACTAGTGAACGATATCAACTTCAAGTTCAAAAGTAAAGATTTTTTAAACTGTAAAATAAAATAAAAGCAAATACAACTAAAGAGGACATGTCGGTCGTTTTAGCGCTGCTAAAAGCAGCAATTAACCATTCTATTGTAAGTATATTGCAATTACATTTAGTTTTTGATCTATGAATTTAACGATTTCAGCCATGTTGTGAAACGGGGGTTTCCCTTTTGCACTCGTCACACGTCATGGTTTTCACAATTAAATTTGATGTATGAAATTGATGATTAAATTTTGTATATAGTTGGTTGATCTCAAGAATGGGGAACGCTACAGTGGAGTGCTAGTCGAGGTTGACTGTTTGATGAACTTGCGCCTAAAAGATGCGATTTCTGTGAATCTTGTGAGTATAACCTTGATTGGTTCAAATTAATAATTTTATTATTATTTGGGAAAAAAATATGAATATGAATGTTATGTTACACAATACCAGAAGGGGGGGAAACCAACCTTTATGGAATGTTACATAAAGGGAAATGCTATAAACAATTTCCGCATCCCACACTATGTCATGGACGAAGATTTTAAAGAGGAAATTTTCAAGGGTGGACAAATTGATCGTGGTGGAAGAGGCAATGCAACAGGAAAAGGTCGAGGACGGGGTAATTATTATAATTATTTTTTCATTATAATCTGTTTGGCTGGGAGTCAACAATAATTTCTTTTGAACAAGATGGGTATTTACAAACAGGCTATATTCATATTACACTATTAGGTCGAGGACGGCTGGGGTTCTAGTGGTGCTTGTATTCTATCGTGATGCGGATACAGATTAACCAATTTTACTATAATCATTGATTTGCGTACTCTCAAATAAAAAGCAAGTTTAAAATTCTAATCGACAGTTTTTTCTTTGTGTATCTGATGTTCATCGTGTATTTATTACACAAAACAACGTTTTTAATGTAGATCATCGCAAATATTTTTTTATTGCGTTTTTCCAGCCCATACAAAAAATCTAACATAATAATATGCATACTATCATATCATGTAATAATAAATATTTTTGACTACAAAAATGATTGAGACAATATTTAAAATATTTTACACGAGTATTCATTTACAGACTTGTACATATGTTTTTAAAAATTAACAATATCAACACATTTTAACAATAAACAGTAGATTAACACATTGCAGAAGTCTTATCATTTAAAAATGCTAATTACATAATAAGGCACATCAGATTGTACAAGCAGTCATTTAAATCATTAAAACAATTGGGTATATGAATTTGAATCAATTACAAATGATTCGAGTCATTCAGTCACTTGTATTTTGGAGCATTGCACTGGTTTCAGCATTTTGATGACTTTTGACCATAATTTCCTAAGGTTAGAGGTAGTTTTGGTTTTACATTACCTGGTAAAAGTAAACAAGACGTGATGTATAATTAATTTATTATAAATACATATTGAAAATCCATCGTAAGTTTCAAAATAAAATGAATTCTGTAGGCTCACGTCTTGAAACAGATTGGGATCCATTTTGGATTTCTTCGCCGTCATCGTCAACCAAATTTTCTTTGCTTGAGGAGAAAACGCTGTTACTTTCCAATGTAGACTTGGAAATGACGATTTCATTGGGGTTTCTAGCATTACATCCATGTTCACTGCTTACATTTACAGTGCTGTTACATTCACCTGGGCCTCGGCGCGCTGCAAAGTAGACTGCTGCTGCGTTTTGAATCAAGTGATTTTGAGCCATGCTTGGAGAATAGCTGCCATACTGAGAATCAGTTAACGATCGTCCATCCCCATCATCCCTTCGGGATAAGTCACTTGGCGAACTCTTGGAACTGGAGCTGGTGGATTCTCCGTCCCCATGAGATGTAAGTCCAACCAAGTTCAAACTGATTGGCGTGACTTCAGCGGTGGTGACAAAGGTACCACTACCACATTTTGGCATCGAGCCAAGTCCTGGCTTCTTTTGAATGTTTTTCAAAGTCACAGTAGGGCCCAGCTTTTTACTGGCGGCTTTTCCCAGAGATACAGAGTAGTTACAGTCGGGTATGGTGTCGTCAGCAAGAGAAAGTTGATCAAATGTGCTCAGAGTATCGTCCATGCTCATTCCCTCTGTGTCGCTCTTGTTACCACTCTCAATGTGACCCAGGTTGAGACGATTAGTTAACAAAAGTTTACTCAATGGAGGAGCCATTCCAAGTCCCATATTTCTTTCATTGTAGACATCAGTAATTTGTAGATCACGGGAAACGGGAGCCTTTCTGGGAACTTTACCAACGTGATCGTGTCCTTGCTTTTCATCTCCTGCAGGGCTCTCCTCTTTTTCATGTAATTGTTGAGCTACCTTTCCACTCGATACCGCTCTTATTTTCATCCATGGCTTATTTTCTACACTCACGTTGGCTTCACCACAAGCCTCGCTCATCTTCCAGGTAACACGCTTGCCAGCAGCGGAACCAGAAGATACCTTCGCAGAACTCATGGTGTCAAATATTCCTGTCCCTCTGTTCATAGTAGGAATGATGAGATCTGAATCTGATCCAGCAGAGTCGAATCCCGAAAAAGAGGAAACGGAAAGTGAGCTTGACAGTCCCATTGCCAATAATGGGTCTACGCGAGTGTTCACAGGGATGGAAGGCGCTTTCCTTCGAACTGTGGAAAGTCCATTTTCCCAGTCTGTCATAGAGCTCCCGCTGCTTGAACTATCTGCTCTTTTCACAGCAATTGATTGATAACTTCGGGTGCCTCCATTTCCGCCATTAGCAGCAGCACCACTGGGACCTCTAATTTGAGGGGGTCTTGATGTGGGTAGTGGAGGCACGGAATCTGGATACTTATGACTTGCTGGATTAATAAAGTTCACTTCCAAGCGGTCTCGGCCTTTTGTGTCTACAGTTGTGTTAGTGTGACCATCGGGCTCGCCTCTACTTCTGACGTAACTTGTAAATGCACCCTTTCCCATGGCTATTTGCTGGCGGACAGGGAGATAAACCGATTGCATTGTAGGAGCGACTGTTGGAACAACTTCACACAGTTCTTCAGTACCAAGCTCTAAGCTTTCCAATGACAAGCTACGATCAAATGAACTTCTCTGGTCATCCCCATCTTGAGTATCTAAATTTGAAAAGGTGAAAATTAGCTACTACAGTCTCGTCGCCATCATGATACAGTTAATTTTACTAAAGGTCGTTTGTAAAAACTTACCAAACAATGCCAATGTCGCTTGCAATGCGAGCTGAAGCATTCGAGAGCTGACATGCTTTCCAACACTTAAAATTACTTCGTCTTCTCCCACTTCAATTAAATCAAACCCTGCAAGATGATAATAGAAAAATTGATCATTGTAATTATCTTATTTTATAATTGAAGTTTTTTTTGTGTTGCATTTTTGCAAAATTTCAGCTTACCGAGTGCGGCTAACAGCTCATGACATCCTGCAATTCCCCATAGCTTGACGTTGATTCTTACTTCCACCTTTTCATTTTCCACATCCTTTGTGGCCATTTCTGCGATTGCCTGACGAAGTATAGAAATTACATCCTCTCCTGCTTCAGGTGTCGAGAGGAGTTTGGACAGGGCATTCAACGATGGACCAGACAAACCTGTTTTAATGAATAAAAAAGTTTTGCGTTTTAAATATGTCCTTCTAAATATAGCAACTAGACAAGTTATATTAATACTTTAAAGGTCGTACCAAGTAAAGCTTGTAAACTTGCACTGCATTTGACCAGTCTTTCACCAGGATCACACTGTGGGAAGAAAACGGCTGCGGGGAGGCCGTTTGAAGCTTGTTCAAAACGGAAGCCGACAGACATGAGAATTTCTTTCCATCCAGCGGCAACTCCAACTTTGTTCTCGATGCTCTGCTGGGTGGTATACATAGCATTTCTCTGGCCGCTGTTAATTCTCTGGAGTGATTTCTCAACCTATTGAAACAAAAAAAATGCATTGTGTTACAAGATTCCAATAGGGTTTTTTTTAGTTTAAAAAGCTTTATACTTCAGGTGAATGCTTACAAGATGTAGTGTAACTCGAAGTGCGTCACGGGATCTGTCGGGTGTCTTGAGTAGCTCCCATATAGCTTGACTAGTCATGGCTACTTTATTTGATAGTTGCACATCAGAGCCTAGGAGTAAGTATCCTGACCAATTGGCTGGGTGAGCAAATTGTTTTGTGTGTTGCACTGTGAGCATGGCTTCCGTTACAGCGTGACTTGCTTTGGATCCTTGTAAAAGGGATGAATACAGTGCCCTGAAAAATATCTTTGATGCCGTCTCAGGCACAGGCCACAACGTTAGCAGAACAGACATGGCACCAGCAGCTAGCAAGGCCTTCGACAAGGCGATAATACTTTCAGAGTTTGCCAAACCATGGCGATCTCGGGTGTGACAGGAACTGAGAACGACAAGCTTCGCGTTCAGTCTTAGCTTGAGAATATCTGCAGCCGTCAAAAGATATTCGGAAAGGGATGGGCCATCCCCTTGCGTGGAAGATTCACTACTACTACTACTACCACCACTGCCATCAGAGGTATTGCCACTTTCTCCACTCTTTGATGCCGTATTTTCTCCCTTATCGCTTCCTCCAGGTGACAAAACAATGGCACTTAACTTCCATGAAATGTGAGTAGCAAAATGAATGCATTCTGCGTTGCAGATCTGAGACAAGATGTTTTCCTTCGTGGCAGCAGTGCCCAGCACAGGTTCGCATTGTAGAATTTCTCCAACAATTTTTGCCTCACTTTCCGCTCTTGGAATTTCCTGCCAACCCCATTGGTCAATTATATCGGCCGGAAGTGTTGGACTTCCAACAACTAACGGCGGAGTTGAAGCTGATTTTGCTTTGCTTCGATGACCACTCCGTAGCGAGCTGATGGCAGGAGTAATTATTAGTTTGAACTTTTCACAGAGATATTCCTCATTTGTACAGCTTCTCAGAATGGGGAAAGGCACAAGGAGAAGATCAGTCTCAAGAACGAGTATTAACTCTTTGAAGCACGTTTTGTCCAGAACGCTGAGCTCCTCCTCGAATGGAGCAATGAGCATTTGATACAAGGAACGTAGACAGGAAGGACCCTGCCACGAACTACGACGAGATCTCGTTGAGCCAGGTCGACTGGCGGGTGTACTCTTTACACTACCCGTGGCGCTTCCAACACTGAACAAACTAGATAAACTATAACTACTGCAGTTAAAACGATGATTTCGACTGACCATTCGGAGAAAGCCAGTCTTATCATTATCTTGATTGAGTTTGTCTCCCAATTCTTCTAAATGCTGCGACCACAAGTCTGAACCCTCACCCTCCCCTTGACCATCCGCAACCGAGAGATTTTTTGAGCTTCCCGTAGTGCTAAAGTCGATTCCAAGAGCGTCTCGGGTACCTTCAATGTAACGATCTAGAAGGGATCCCATGTTGGTCACGGCGTCCCCATCACTTCCTTCATCGTCAGTGTTAATGCAGGACTCGTTGAATTTCACAATTCCTGTAATTATTAACATAATCTTATAAATACTCGGCAAGGTACAATTATATATATTTCATTTAGATTTAGCAACAATTTGGAAATCATACCTCTCTCTGGAATTAGAAGCCATGAATACAAATAGCCGCCGATGACGCTGAAATACAATACAGCTGCCCTGTGCTTATTCACTTTTTGTACCAAATGTTCAACGCTATTAATTAAACTTAATGCGGCTGTCGCGATGCTTCCAAATGGATCACCAAACAGCTTGGCACCTCCAGCATATTCCTTTTGACTACTTGGCAAGGTTGTGTTGGCAATGGTTCTGCATTTCTCCGCAAACAGAAGAGCCAAGTCGGTTCTTCCCAGGGAGACCAAAATTCTTTGGAGAGCGTGAAAGGACGCAATTTGTCGGTCGAACAAATTCAAATAATACTCTGAGCTGGTGCCACGAGTGGATAATCGAATGCTTTCCAGCAAATCTGTTGATTTCTCCAAGTGGGCTAAAGCAGACTCCAAATCTCCATGTCTCCACAAAGCCAATCCAAGAAAGTGACGCACCTTTGATTCTTCCTCTTTTGCATCTGTTTTTTCGAAAACTTGAAGACCTTGTTGCAGATAAGCTACAGCTTGAATATTATTTCCTAATGCGTGATGAATACGACCTAAAGAACAAAAGTTTATCAGTTATATATCCTACTTTAAATTATTAACTGGCATGAAATAACAATAAAAAATATATATGTGTACATACCTATGTGACTAAATGCAATGGCTTTATTCAACTCCCCATCAATTTGATTAGTGGAATTCAAATGATATTCTTGATACATCAGAGCCTGATCGTAATTCCCAAGAGATTCATACGCCATGCCCATATTATTGTACGCCCTCGCTTTCCCCTCTACTGACTCCAATTCTTGGGATATTCTCAGATCAGCCTCATGATACTGTAAGGCTTCGGAATGGTTGCCCATCATGTGGAAAGTTTTTCCCAAGAATGACAATGCCTGTGCTTCAGCATGTCTGTCTCCTGTTTCTTTAACAATGTTTAATTGCTGCTGGAAGCAACTTATGGCCTGATCAAAATGACCCAGCTCCAAGTGCTCTTGTCCAATATCACTATACGCCTTGGCACGTAAATTACCGGCTTCCTCACTAGCACAACTACCGGCATCACCACTATTCGTTGATAAATTAATAATTGAAAGTCTTTTCTCAAAGTACATGAGCGCAGTTGATGAGTTCCCAATAGCTTTGTGCGCCATGCCTAGTGCTCTGTATGTCCTTTCTTGGTCACGTAAGCTTGGAGTCTTGAGTGATATCTGAAGGGAGCGATCATGGCATCGTATGGCTTCTTCGTAGTCATTGAGAGCACTGAAACAATCACCAAGATTTCCAAAGGCTCTGCCTTTTTCGACCAGCACCATCATTGCTGATTTAGAGTTGGATGACATTAGAGCATCCAACACGGATATTTGAAGTTCAAAGAAGGTTACTGCTTCCTCATAACTGCATATGTTAATACGGGCAATGCCCAGGTTCCCGTACGCTTGAGCCTCTGTAATTGCATCCTTCAAATCTTTAGCTCTCTCCATCATTTCTTCGTAGCATTTTATAGCACTCGTGTAATTTCCTAAAGACATGTGAACTGCACCCAGATTTCCATGTGCCCTGCATTCTCCCCGTAAATCATTAATTTCTTGAAGAATGGTCAGCTCCTGCAATTTCATGTAACATAATGCAAGATAATAAGTTAATTTTCGTGTTACTTCAGTTACTACCTCTTAAAACATAAAGATTGACTTGTCTAGATTAGATTTGTCATCTCACCTGAGTATGAAATCCTAAAGCGCGATCATATCGTTTCGTTACCCTGTATGCACCACCCAGTGAGCTATACGCAGCAGCCTCCTGTACCTTGTCATTGACAAAAGGATAGAATATTTAACTTCACAAATCAAACCAGCTAGAGTACCACTTCTTTTCTTGCTGTCTTTCGTTATTTTGAACATGATCAGCTATTAATGGTTGTGACTCGATTGTCATTGTTGAACGGTGTCACTCCAAAAAGGATCATAATTAGATGAACGAACTTGTGTCAACTTCCTTTTGTATTCAAATTGCAGAGCCATTTTGCTGTTGTTGCCGAGCTCCTGATCCCTCATTCCTAGTATGATTCATTCATTTAATTTGCAGCCGTAATGCCGACTGCCCTTTTACGGAATATAAGCGTTACAACAACTTAACTGGTATGCATGTACTTTTTTTTTATATGACAACAACTCGACTACTAGTTTGCATAGATAATTGCAATAACAAATAATGGTAATAAATAATTGGACAATGTTCATAAAAGCCAAACAGAATAGAGTTTGTGAAAAATTAAAATATATTTTTATATTGTACTTTGTTGCGTAAAAAAAGGAGCATGGCAGCTGCAGCTGATATAAAAAAGGAATTTAGGTAGCTTATTATTATTATTATTATTATTATTACGACAACAACGACGTGCCATATTATTCATCGCCCCTAGTGATGATGACAATATGATAATGTAATTGAACAATATGATGAACGACGGGAATAATACAAACATGACACTCTAAAGAAAAAGCTGCCTAATTGTGTGTCCACATATCTCATATGTACATTATGTCATTAGGCGATATCATTTTATTATTATTATTATTATTATCTTCCCCCTTACTCACCTAAACTGGTTAGGGCTGAGGCTGCAGCATGTGTATCTTTGCACTTCATGGCCAACACTAATTGGTATCGGTGAGACGTTAGGGCGTCTTTGTAGTTTGCCTTTGAGAAATACGCAGAACCTAAATTCCCGTGAGCTCGACATTCTCCAGTTACATCTCCGAGTGATTTTGACACTGCCAAATCCTGTTGCATATAACTTATGGCCTGTAAAAAAAAGAAGAAAAAAAGAAAATTATTGGCAATGTGTACAAAGTTTACTTTTCGTTGTACTTCTGTCATAAAATATTTACTTAAACTTCTTACTCATGGTTACTTAACACTTATTTTAAAGAATGGTAGTTCCATTTACTTATATGGCATTTAAAATATTTATAGCTTCCTCATTGCATGTTGTACAACAAACAATGCACTCTCAGAAAGAAAATAATTATAAGGATAGTTAAGGAAAAACGATAAAAATTGTACAAAACCAATTTAAAGATGATTCGAAAACATTTTACATACCAACTAGGCAAAACAGAGATAACTAAAAACTTTTTTGTTGTTTTTAAGAAAATGAGTAGCTTAGTCAATGATAAGATTACATTCAGTGGTTAATATAACAAATAAAAAAATTAGTAAAATGATTGTTTCAATAATATATACATTTGGCTCCACGCAGAAAATGCTCAAGTGATAAGCTCAGTTTGCATATTATTATCGGCAAGTTGTCTACACGCGACGGGGGGAATATGATTAGTTACATCGAGTGTATTGCTTCATTCCAAACTTGAGGTATCAAGTCAAGAGATGTTGCGTTTGTCATTGTCATCTACTGAGCCAATGATTATAAACCGCAAGTGAAATTTTTGGCCTCTTGAACAGTTACAACATTTTGACTGATCTGCATTTTTCCAGGTGACCTCATCATCATCGCCTCCAACTTGTCTGTGTCTATACTTTAGTTTCTTCATTTTCACTATTATATTTATAATATGCGCAGAGTTACCCTCCAACAAATATAAACAGCACTAAATTTTGGAAATCCCTTAGAAATTCTTGTCGTCTCAAGTTACCCTACCCTCTATAAACAAACCACAACACTCATTCAGCCTTATACCTGCACAAAAAAACTAACCTTTTCCGCCCCTGCATAGTACCAATTCACAGCCTTTAAAAACGTGTAAATTATGATGACACACTCACTCAATTGCAAATTCTCTCAACCCTTCTCCATTCAATTCATTTTCAGACACAAAACAGTTCGGTACCCAATTCCTGTCAAGTTTCTTTCTCATTATTACTAGTGCCACACAGATTTATCATCCTTCTCATCTGTGGCAAAACATTGAGCAGATATTTGTGTGTGATTTGCTGACTGTGCTGCGTAAGTCGAGTAAGCTTAAAAAGCAGCAAGCGTAATATAATAATGACCGCAACAAAAATGAGCAGTGATCTGTGTGTATAGTAATTTTTTGTAAACTATTTTGTTATGATCGTCGTGGTAATGGATATATAGTTGATGAGGAGACACATTTTTTCATTTGCAACCCTTTGTTTTGCTACAACAATCTGTACAATATTTTTTTATACATATTAGCTACATAATATTCTCAAAAGTCAAGTGGTTCTCTGGTTTTGCCCAAAAAGATGTTGTCCTTTCATGTTGTGTATGTTTGTTGAATGTGGACTTTGAATGGAAAGAGATAACAATCATTAACAATTATTTTTTAAATGCACAATACCTTCAATTAACCATTAACAATTAAATTAATTGTTAATTCAATTAACCAAATTAAATTATTAATCCTTCAACTAGTTAAGCCTGATAACAACAAACATATAATATACAGTTAACAAGCAAACAAAAAACAGTTTGTTAATCTATGTCGTCGTGGTCAGCTCGATAGAAGAAAAAAAAGAGCACATTTTTAATTTTACGATGATTTTTTTTTCTCTAATGATACGCTCATATTTCACATATGTTTTGATCCCAATCTCTTAATTATTTATTTATTTACTTGTCCTTTATTTGAATTTTTGAAAAGGAACATTGTTGTGTGTGCCTTTTGCCAACATTAAAACATGGGCATTATAATCTTGTCATCTGTCGATTCAAAAAAAAATGAAATGCTAATACTTTAATTCTTTTGTGTCTATAGTATATACATTTATTTGTTTGCTGCTGTTCTTGCTGCGGCATGCTGCTCTTTTGATGTCTCTCTGGTCTCAATTATTTCTTGTAAAATTAACAAGAATGATATGATTTTGATATACTACACAACTCAGCTAACAATGGAGCATTAATTGAACCAGGAAAATACCCAAGTAAAATTTACTAAATATGTATTATAGCTACTAGTCTAGAAGAAAATAGTAATATGCAAATTTGTAAAACTGCGAAATGTTTATAGGCAAGTCACAAAAAACTAGTCTTGTGCTTTTAGAAGACAATCTGTAAGTATTTATATATATATATATATGGAACGATAACAGAAGAAGAAATCTTAAAAAATTCATTTATGTAGGTATTTTAGCAAATCATCATGATCATCATCTTTGTTGCCATTGCATTTTTTGTACTTGTCGTTCCATATTCATCTACCAAGAGATTTATATCTCTGCACATTCATTCTCTACTATTTGCTAGGCTGCTGTGCAATAAAAAAAGATATTAGAGTAGAACACTAAATACATATATGAGATGAATGTTAATAATAAAAAGAAGTTTTTAAAAAACTTGAACGCATGTGAGTAGTAAAGTGAGTAGTAGTAGTAGTAAGAGGACACGTTTATCTTGTGTACAATCTCTAACTATTTTTAAAGCTTTTAAGAAGCTACACAATTAATAATAATCTTACGAGTACAATGAAATTTTGAGCTACATAATCGCTTACTACTTTCGAAAAGGACGCCATTCAAAAACAAAACTATCTTGAATTAATGCATGCATACATAGTAATAACACATTTATATGGAGATTCATACCTAATAATAAACTGATATAATGCAAACATACATATTACATATAATATTATTATGGAGGCTAAGGATATAGTTTTTGTTCTCATTATTATTCTCATGGATATTTATTTGTGTGTATATGGGAATGTACAAAGTCGACCGTCGTCAACCTTGTAGGTAATTCTTTGCTGAGCAGTTTAATTTTTTTTCTTCTTCAAATTCATTTAACTTTGATGCTTACAATTATAGAATGAAATCTAAATATCATCATCATCATCTCATCTCTTTAATAACTTACTTGGCTTTTTGCTGTGAAAGATTTTACTATCATCCTTCTTTTGTACAAGAGATAAAAATTGTTCTTGTCTGTTATCAGTTATCAGCAAGCTAGATGTAAATATGTATGTACATACACACATTACATACACCTCTTCTTCTTCTTCTTCTTGTACATCCACAATATTATATTAAGCAAAATAGACAAGGATGGATGTTTAGGTGGTGGCAAGTAATAAGAGCACTCATAAAAGTTTTTACATACAAGCATTTTACATTAGCCGTCAAAGATGCGATCTGATTTTGACACGACGACGACACGAGCGTTGGCAGTTGTAATTAACAGCCCGTCAATTTTGTATATTGCAGAAAAGTAGTAGTGTATTGTTCACCCTTCCCTACAATACGAGTATCATTATGTTATAATGCCACAAGACTTAAGCTTCCTCTCTCTGTCGTCTCATGTACAATTCATTTTCTTTAAACGGTTATATTCCGCAATGTCATTTTAACCATACGTGTGTGTGTGAATGGATGACTATATAGCTATAATCATTATTAGAAAGAGATGGACTTGTACTGTCTTTTTTACCCCATTTATTGCACAAAATATTATTATTATACATTTTCACATTTATCTCTCATTTGTACTTCTTGTTCCTAAAACGACATGCATTCAGCCGCATAAAACACACTTGCCACAGCAGCACGGCGGCGGCTTATGATGATGCATTGTTGCACTTTTCATCAAGCCGGCCGTGTGTCCCGATCTGAAAGTTGACTTTTCAAATGAAATGAAAAAAAAAATAAGACGAAGAAAAAGAGAAGAAGAAAAGACGCATGTGTCCTCTTAGTCCACAAGCCCTGACCACACACTGGTTTCCTTCATCTTTCCCAGCATTATTATCATGTCTCTTAAAATTTACAAGTTGAGTACACAAGAACTTTATTGTCCCTTAAGAAATATTTCACGCGTACTCGTTATATTTACAGCCTTACTATTATTTTTATTTGTGTTATTGTTAGAACAAGCCGACTACATGACGCGACGATAGCGTAGTTAATGAGAGAGAAAAACAACATGAGTAGCAGTATCAAACATGGTAACAACATTACATGAGGAACTCATTAACAATTGTTGCACATTAATATATTTATCTATCTACTACACTGGTGGTGGTAGTGGTGCTGTTTTAAAAATACCTAAATATATGCATACAAACAGGTAACATAGGTAACACTAGAAGCTGCGAACATACTTGACTTATCACATCACCATTATTATCATAACACAAAAAAAAAATCCAACACGCAATTGTCTGTATCATTCTTTTATGCATAAATTCTTCTTTTTTTACCCGTGTACTTTTTATATTCTCCTTATTTTATATTTTTATATTTTTGTATTTTTGTACAATAATAATATTACATGCATACTGCGCAGATATTTTACAGGAAAAAAATGATATTCTTTTTATCACTTTCACCACCACCACCATACACCATCCATTATTCATCACATTGAATTTTACAACAAAAAAGCCTTGAAGCAGTGATCATGTCTGAAATAAATAATGTGAATTTGCATTGTTATTATGGACTTCGAAAGAAGTCTATTATAATTTGGCGTT
>JAHZNC010005517.1:0-38423 GCA_027744095.1 Zhuqinia jingwanae | reverse complement strand
TATACAAAGGATTTATAAAACACGTCAAATCTCAGGAGTGAGTTTGCCTTTTACACCTACAATTTCAATTTTCTTACCTTGAATGTTTCAATTAAAGATTTCAATTCGTACGTTTCGTAGTGCCATTCTCTATCGCATACTTGTTATAGTGTGTGCATGGTATCATGTAGTCTGTAATCAGGTACCCAACAAAACACGAGTAATATACACGGAACTTTTCCAGTTTATCTAAGGGTATGACTGTACTACTACAAATGGGAAACCTTATTTGATATCATAAAATAAGCCTTTCTCCAATTGCTCCTCAATAATCGTATTTCGCAGAGGGAGAGGATATCTTACTCGTCAAGATTTTATTATTGGTGTGTGCTACGTTATAATATATATAAAACATACTTATAAAGGAGGCTTTGTATAATATGCAATTAAATGTTTGGCAAAAGTTGAAAGCCTCATGAAAAGCTTCAACTTTAACTATATAAAGCTTCATATAATTATGCGATCATGATATATGTATATATATGTAGCCATATCATGATATATATATATAATATATATTAATGCCAGTTCGAAAATATATATGAGAATTAGACTTATTCTGCCCACCATCACAAACTTTCTCCTTTCACCACCAAAATAAGAAGATTTTGTGGTTTTTATTCATCACATCATTTATTTTTCAACTCTTTTTTTTATCTGAATACATATATGTGTATGTATTTTATATACATATGTTATATGGATAGCTATTTACATTCTAAATACTACAAGTTGCAATAAACACATACATAAGATTGTTACATATATATTATGTCCTTATATTAGTTAAAGCCCCACTGTACATCTATCTATTTATAGTTATTATATCATATATACTTACATTGTGCTTATCGCAATCAGTTGAGGAAAATTCTGAGAAAGCAATAAGTAATTTTATATGGATAATAATGTATAGAATAATTATAATATTCTTCCTTGAAATACGTATTGCGTACATAAAATTCATATCTACATTTGATATACATAGATTACCTACAAATTTACAACAACCACTTGTAAAGATTGCAAAGATGAGTACGCAGGATATACATAATATACAGATAATATATAGTGACTATAGCTTTGCAATCTAATTGTATTTTTCATTTAACAACTTTCTCCAGTTAACCAAGTTGACATCAACAACACAAAAGCACAAAAATGCTTGTTATGCCACAATAAATAAGTACGTAACGGCTACCAAAATAACGACTCGCTGGCGATCCAACAACCGAAACGAAGAGTAAGCAGCTTTGAGATCTATTTCCACTTGTAATGGTTCGCCTGTTCCTAGATACATTGAGAAGGAAACACAATGACAGTAACAAGGAAAAAAAACGATAAGGAAGAAAAGGAATAAAAGGAGCATCTACTACAAGTATGTACATATATAAGTTGTAGCATCGTCGATGAGGAGACTCTCGAACGAAAATATATTGGCTTTTTTTTAGTGCTTGATCCTATTTTTCGTGTCCATGAGTTTCCTATTACCAGACCTAAATTACAGACACATTCAACCAGAACAGAAGAGGATTTATTTCCTACTACAAAACCGACATTCACTTTCTGTATTTACTAACGATAAGGGTAGCTAAAGGGCACACCATTATAAGAAAGATACTGTTCTATTTATTTTCTACCAAAAAAAAACGTTGTAGCAATACCAGCAAACAAGGAGAAATGTGGCGCAGCATATAGTGTTTTTGCTGATTCCCCACACATAGCACACTACACAACAAAAAAAAATAACAATAAATAAATTTTGTTTTTATAGAAAGTGTATACACGACTGCCTACATTTCGATAATCGGATGTCAATGAAAATGGAGACTATTATTATTTGTTGGTTCATCGTTCGTGTCGTCTGTACGCTGTAGTAGTATGTATACCCAAAGTAATACAATATGTATTTTGTTATTTTTCTCCTTATTTGCCACTAGCCCAAGTCTTTCTGTTTATCTATTAAAATATTAACAAGGAAATAAGGGAGGAAAGGAAGCAAAAGGCTTTTGTAAAGCAAATTATGATAAAATACAAGAGCGTCTCTATATGGTTTGTATACTACTAGGCGTATGGTTCTTCTTAATATGATTTTCAGTGTTTTGTTGTATATAACGCAACAAACAATAATGCCTTTTCTTCCTTTTTCTTGTAAATATTATTATCCAAAACGACTTACAAATTATATCACACTACCATTTATTACCGTTTTGCGTTCTGATGATCCAGCCTGGTTTAATTGAATCCCCATTGACGTTCTTGTTTACGATGTTATACAATACATCGGGTACATACATTTATATACATTTCACATTACTATAAGGTACTTATATTACCTACATCCTACACATTACGCATATATTATAGAAATAAAAGTCCAATGTAACAGTGTCAAAGATAAAAGTACCTGAACAGTATTATTTATAATTATGGTATCTATACATTTTCTGTTTTTTTTTGTACTCACTTATTCCTTTTGCTCTTCTTATCAATATATGGCGTGTAGTATTAATAAATATCTAACATAACCTGAATAACATGAACAGTATATATCATATAACATCTTGTATACATGTAGACTTATCAATGTAAAAAAAATGTATACAGTAAAACACAACCATATTTATGCAACACAGTGACAGTAGATAATATACTGGTACTGGTAGTTAAGAATCCATATTTCTTTTCTTGGCAATTTACTTTCTTCCTTTGGACACACCCAGCATTATTTCTTGCTATCTATTTAATTATTCTAGACTTGTCTTAACCTAAAATACTGTACGAATTCTTGTGATATGCCAATAATACATAGCACGAGATTCATGTACATTGTTACAGATAAAGTATATAATGTATATTGTACAGAATGGAATGCTTCTGGAAAAAATGGGGTGAACAGAGATCCTATATGTAGGTTTACCATACGAATGTGGAATAGACCAATTCCATTATATTTTCAGCCGGACAATACCTGCAACGCAAGATGATTTTTTTTTATTAATTTAATTTATTGATGTAATAATAATAATAATAATAATAATTTGAGAAAAATGTGAAATGAACATGTGCTTGTAATATTAGTATGTGGAAAGCACTGGAATTAACATTGGCTTATGTGAGCAAATACTTCAAACAAAACAATGGTAATCCTGTAATCATTGTATTACTATCGTCCATATACAAGCAATGAATATATTAGTAGCGCAAATCATATAACTATTAGGCATAATAATACTTCCACTACTCAACGAATTTTATTTTTGGTGGTTCTACCTTCTAGCGCACCATTCTCGTAAATTTAATCTTTGGCATAATACAACTAATGTCAAAAGGCATTACACTTTTATTATGTGCTACGGAACAATGCGTAAACATTAGAATAACATGCATTATTTGTATTTTTGTCCACCCCGAAGGCAAGAGAACAAAGGGAAAAGCACCCTTGTTGTCCACTCTCAACAATATCATGATTAATAAACTCTGGCTGAGAATTTCCTTTTGTCCTGTCTCATAGCCAGGAGCCAATTAAGCATTAAAGAGAATCAATTGGTGAAAGAACATAAAGAGTTTATATATACCAAGGACGATGGACGACATTTAAATTTACATGATAATACATACATACATTGCTTGCATTCCTTTTAAACCCTTTCATTTTACATACAAAACAAATCGGTTTTCTGATATCTAAAGTGTGTTTTTATAAAGAAGCAGATTTTACCATTTTATATCTATGAAAACTTGTAACATTAGCGTAATCATATGACCTGCTGATGCTATTATGCTTTTTTACTACCTTTCTCTGAATACGGTCACTATATTGTCCTTTCTCTCTACAGGGACATCATTAATAATATTTAATTTTCCATTAAAACATGGACTCATAGTAATCCGGATGTTTTTGTACAAGTGGACAAGCCATAATATATACAAAGTACTTTGCCGCAGAGATTTTACGAATAAAAGAAAGTAGAAAATATGTTCTAGTGTGTTCACCTCGTGAAACATTACATAAATTATTCAATTACAATCATTTAATTTAATCATCACGACATGTTATTCAATTACATAAATGAGGCTGGAACGATTAAATGTTTTTGGATGTTATAAAATGAGTGATGTTTACAGATTGTAATTAAAATTAATTATTATTTTTATACTTTTTTATCACTAAAAATTGGGTTCACATATAACATAAAAAGGTTCTTGGAGGTATTTATAGTACGTATATGCTGTATTCTATGTAGTGTCATTTTTTTCGCAAAGGATATGTGGTTACATAAAAGTATAGAAGAGGTTATAGGCTTTTTAATTTTGAACTCTTAATATTGGTTGTGGTATTACCAATTTAAGAGGACAATGCGCTGTTTCTTCTAATGTAGTTATGCTCACATTTCTCCAATTTCAATAAAACTTTACTTGCCACATTTCATTAAAGTAAAGTGCAAAATAAGTGACAATCTTGGACAAGAAATAAATGTAAGCGGAGTTGTTGAAACAATATTCAATCAATTTATAGAACAAAAATAGTTCTGCTGTGTATATTGAGCTTAGGTAGGTATGTTTGTAGTAGAATTTCACGCAACATTCTTTTTAATGCCTATCACAACAACATAAAAGAGACAATAGAACAAAATGGAATTGAGGGTTCTCTGGTTATGTACACAAAAAAAAGCGTTTTGTAAACAAAAGAAGTTAAATATTAAAAGTCATCTCATTTCATTACACTTTGTCTATCATTCTGTTCAAAGATTAAGGTTTTTTACGTTCATGGTACAAGACTGTCAACTTACAATTCACAAGGAATTGAATGTGATCAAGTGCCATTATTTCCCTTAAAAACCCCGTGAAAAAACAATTTCACACATTAAAGCTACTTCACCTCAATTGATTACATTCAACTGGAGCCGCTTTGGGCGCCATGCATATCTAATGAAAGACAGAAGGAAAATAATTTGGAACAAAATTTTTGCCACCACCACCACCACGGTGTATCTCTTGTTTCAAGATGCCAAACCAATGCATATTCAAGAAGCTGTCAAAGCATCTCAAGTTTCCTTCCATTTCACCTTCTCTTTTTCTTTGCCTTCTTGTGGATGAGTTTCTTTTCAAAATGAAAATGAAAGACTTTGCGAGTAAACAAAGAAACGGGTCTTCTTTCAGAGTTGTTGACTTATAGAATCTTATGAATTAAAACAAATTTCTTGTATGGCTAACAATGCATTCTTTATGTCACCCTGTGCAAGTTAAGAGGGCACCGACAAACACTAGAGAAAACTTATGGAAAAAAAGACCGAACTTGAATCCCTAGAAATGTTTGCGGCATTCCCGTCTCTCTGTACCTGACTGTTGTGAAACGAAATGCTTTTTTATGTTAGCCTGTATTTGGTCTCAAAAAAGAATTTCTTCACAGAATGGAGTCTTTTCTTTTAAAATACACATGCAATTTAAATGCAAGAATTAAAGAGTTTCTGAACACAACGCTTAAATGGAAATTTGGAAAATTCACTTATTAATTTAAAAAATACGTTTAGTTTAAACGAAAAATTAAACCTATTTCCTTGTTAAATTTACAAGAGGATAGCAAACGGTCGTATTTGTAATTTGTAAAGGTAATGAGAAAACATCGCGTTTACTGTATGTCAAACATTTTGATATTTGCATATTATGTAGTGCCACAGGTATACATCATTGCTTACGAGCCTATGTACATGCATTTGAGAATCTCATTAGTCATTAGAAACTAGTATATCTGTGCTAGAATTGCACTCTAGGATGGAATAATTTCCTCATTTAGATATAATACGTGACCTGACTGATTTATCGAAATTGATTGAGTGAAGAGTTGATCGTCCATGTAATCTTTACATTTTTTTTTGTTGTACACTAAATACAAACGATATGCCTGCTACTACACATGCTACTGTATCCATTGTATTTTCACATATAAAGCGTCAAGTAAAGGGCACGGTTTTTTTCTAATTTTCAAATTCTGATTACAATTTGGAGGTGTCATTCGAAGCTTAATACTTAAGTAAGTGGTACACTGCTTGCTTAATTTAACCTCTTACTTTCCACCAGCTTTCTCTTTTTAAAAGCGTACATATTATTCATGAACAAAATAAAGACAAAACTTTAATTCACTCGTGTCTCTGGAGCATTCCACAATAACTACCCCGCCAGTTTTTGACAAGTCTCCAGAGTAAAAAAAATCTCGGTAAGTTGGAAGAGAAATGAGAGAAAGAGAAGTAGAGGCAATCGTACTTGAAAATAAAGTCCAAAAGAGAATAGACTGAGTAGATTATTGCATTCATATATATATACGTATTTTCTATAAAATGCAGTTTCTTAGTATATATTTTACATACATCAATCATACATTTGTCTTTATCCAGCAGGCAACAGATACAATCTACACAGTGTACTAATTCTTTTGGTACATGAATGACACACAAGAGCAAGGAAAGAGACAACGTAATATTGCTGCTTTAATCAAAATCGGAGAACTGAAGAGGAGCACATACTGCTACTATATACAAGTTATTAAACTCGGCGAAAAATATATACCGTATTAGCTGAGAGAGGCAGCGCACTACTTGTATTGTGTTACTAGCGTATTTATTTGTTGCATCTCAGCTTACAAATAATTATTCTTTACAGTCGAGTCCACAAATCCTTCTTTTCAATCACTGCCTGTGTGTGTGAGAGAGAGAGAGAGAGTAGAAAAGACACTTGGAAAAGATGTGATGGTAAAAAGGATGTAAATACACACACATATACAATTCCCTGTTACACGGATATAAACACATAATATTATACACATGCTCCAAGAGACTGCGAGAGTGCAATGTAATATGTGTATAGATCCATATGTACGCAGTAACCTGGTATATATATATCCCTTTTCAAGTCTCAAACCTATCACAACCCAATCAAGCCTGCTGTCCCATAAAAGCCACCAAACCGAAAATAATTACTGACTCTCTGCTTTCCAAAATATAGATGTACAATACTACATAAGTAATAGTGATTATCATAAAACAGAAATCGACAGACATGAGCAGTAACAACATACATCATATTTATTCACAACCACATTAAATAAAGTCTTCTATGTAGCCCCAAAAGTATCTTGCTCCATATATTTATCTCTTTTTATTGTGAATAGGTACATGAATTGTATAATATAATAACCCAACGTTTCAACCAAGATTGGGTGTAAGGTGGGATGCTATAATACCTATACGTTATTTTCTGGTAAATTGACACAAGTAGATACAATATTTACCGCAGTGATTTTGAAGGTTATATTTAGTACTAGAAGCTACAAATTTTGATTATGAATTTATCAATATATTTTACACACGAGTCATGTGAAATAACAGATTAAATACATCAAACCCGTTTCAATTGAAATAAAAGAGAGTAGTAGGATTGGAAATTTGAGATGGGCTTGACAAAATGGACAAAAGTTGACAGCAGTGTCGTGCAAAGTTAGAAAATAAAAGGAAGATTTTAACAGTCCTACAGAAAAGCATGTCATTAATTAGAATCCTGTGAAATCGTTTTAATTAGTTTGCCTTTTGTGAAGTACTTTTATACATCCTTCAATCATTGCCATCTAAAAGAATGCATAATACAACATCAACATGAAATAAAATGGTCAACTATACCTATGCAAATACTTATTTATAGTTATTTTAGCATAAACAAAAAATACGACTTCCTTACATTCATTTTCATATTTTGACATATCATTTTTGCCTTTCTTACTGTAAGTGAGGTCGTAAGGTTACACAACTAGTCATTAGTTATATTTACGCAATCTCTGATAGGATAATGTCAATAACTTTTTGTTGTCAAATTGATGGCACAGTTTTATTTTAAACGAAAAAGTGACAAATGATTCCTACAACATCGATCAGCAGATGTAAAAACTGCATAAGCCGCCCCTGTACATGTATGCATGCATAAAAGGAAAGTTCTCTGGAGACCACATTAATGCTCTAAATGTGATACTGTCCTAATCAATCTGTCACACACCACACTCCTTTTTCCTTCCCTCATCATCATATCATACCATAAGGGTAAAAATGACTTTTTGCTCTCATGAATACAAAAGAGCAGATTTTGTTTTGTAAAGTCACAAGATGCAACAACTTTTGTGTTGACAAAAACAGCTTAAAATGTTCATTTTGAACGAGTTGCTATTATTGTAAGTATATTGTTACTTTTATACTTGCATTGAATTTTAGATCATATGTAATAATTGTTGTAATCGATATTCAAGAGCGCAGCGGTACATCATCAATACATCCATTTTACAATAATTGAAATCATTGCAACCTTAACCTAGTATTTTTTAAACGATTCAGTCAGTCTAAACGTAGCAAAACGTTAGCGTGTGTGCCATATTATACGTAACATATGGTGGCAATTGACCAGAATGTTGCAGAAAATATCAATTTTCACGCACTTGTTACGGAGCATGATAAATAAAATTGAAAAAGTATGTATATAGTGCCGTGATAGAGATATCAATATCACTGAGCTTTAAACATCGAATGAAATACGGCTATACAGAAATTGACATTTAAATGTTATGGATTACATCAGTGCAACTGTGTTTGGAATACAGATGTGTGTGCGTAAAGATCCTCTAAATTTAAAGGTACATTTAGAAAGTAAACTGAAAGCTACGGGCTACGATACTGATTGTTGGTTTGATAAACATCCTAAATATTTGATACCATACAGTACAACGGAAAGAAAGAAACCAGAAATGTAGGTAGTCTCATAATGCCCCAAATGGTACAATATTACGAATACCTACGTCAAAAATCCAACAGATTCTCCGGATTTTTTACGATACTTTTGAAAGATTATTACAAATATTGTATTTTAATGAGCACCAAAATGAATAAATGAAACTTAGTTTCAGAATACATACGTATCTCAGTATTATCAATTGTTGTAGTATATGAAATTGAAACAGTTAATGCATACAGAAGGGGAAAAGTAAAGCAGGTGTGTGCACGATAGTTTATTGTTTGTTTTGTATAGAAAAAATATATTGCATTTGACAATCCAAAAAAATCGTTTTATGTAATTGTATTGCTGGTGAATTACACATTTAAATTGACAGGTGACAGCATTTACTTAATTTTTCCCATTTCCTCTTTCCAAGTCAAACATTAAATATTTTCTGACACAAATTATGTTTATGGATTTTATGGCATAAAAATATGGAGGGCAGGTACTAACCAAACCAATGCATTTCGTCATGTCAGTTAAGAAACAAGACAACGCATTATGTTATCCAGATACATAAGTACACACACACACACATTCATATTCATGTAGAGGGTAAATACAATAAAAAAATATGTATAAGAGCTCATTGAAGATAACTTTTGCTTATATACATATTTGATTTATAACTCGTTCCGCTACCTTGAGCGTGAATGGACGTTTAATCAAATGCTGTTTGAGTGGTGGTTCTCTTAAAAAAGGGAGGAGAGCCACCACCGTCTAACCTTTTAATATGATTAAATTACCTCAATAATACAGTCAACAGGGAAAAGCCAGCAATATTCTCTTGAAGCAGCAGCAGCAGCAGTAAAAAGTGGCAACATGTAAAAAAAACATGCTTATTTTAGTTGACTTGGTCTCTTTGTTGTGCATAAATCCCCAGCAGGAAAGCAATATTGGATATAATATGAAAGTAAAGCTGTTTTCTCTCTTGATCTATCTCTATGCATCTATAATGCCTACTTATGTATATACATGTGACACATTTTGCACAAGCTAACAACTCTCATATGATAATTTGACACAAGTTTAACACCTATTCATTTGATTCAGAATTATTTTTCTTGCCGTATAGATAGATATATATGAAACACCAAATTATTTAGAATGGTTTTTTATGTAAACCCTAGTTAGCTTTTGTGCCTAACATCATCCACGCAATAATAATTTAACCATGAAAGAGGTGTGCAATTGGAGGGATGTTACCTTTTTTATTATTATAAGTAAAGCTGTTTTCTCTCTTGATCTATCTCTATGCATCTATAATGCCTACTTATGTATATACATGTGACACATTTTGCACTAGCTAACAACTCTCAAATGATAATTTGACACAAGTTTAACACCTATTCATTAGATTCAGCATATTTTTCTTGCCGTATAGATAGATATATATGAAACACCAAATTATTTAGAATGGTTTTTTATGTAAACCCTAGTTAGCTTTTGTGCCTGACATCATCCACGCAATAATAATTTAACCATGAAAGAGGTGTGCAATTGGAGGGATGTTACCTTTTTTATTATTATTATGGTAAAAATATAATTCGTTCTTTACTCTTCACGAAGCTTTTCCAAAAATTAATCGAGTCTCGAGTAAAAAGGTTGTTGGCTGAAATAGAATCAATCAACTCATCCTCTGACAGTTCTATATAGGAGACATACATATGTATTGTATTTAGTACATACATCATAATAATATGCATAAATATGTTACACTTATATTATATAAATGATTAATGAAATTTATTTTCCTCAAATACAACAATGCAAAAAAATTACGTTGACTTTGTGCTTTCTATTTCTCATAAATGTACATACCTATATTCCATAATGCCATAATCAGCCAAAAAAATAACTCAGAAGTCGGTTGTAAGTTGTAATAAAATGATCACCGGTAATCATGTCGAGAAAATGTAAGCAGTAGGTAAGGTAAAACATTTCTCTGCATTTTATGAACGTTGCATATGTATGTATACATTTATTATATATGTTCGACGGGGTGGTGTATTTTAACACAAATAAGCTCACATAATAATACAAGTAGTAGAGTTTCTTAAATGTCATCATCGTCATCACGGGTAATTTAGCTCTGAAAACCGATATGCTTCAAGGGAAATATTACCCGGAATATTTTATGTGTGTATTCCTAGCTCCAACAATAAATATGAAGAGAGGAGATGATGACACCACCAAGGAACACATGACATTATATAATAATATATGGAATAAACCGACAAGCGACTATGCCATAGTCAATGCTTAGAAAAACTATTCATGTAACTAAAGCACACAAAGAAAAGTAAATTGAAATGAGCTATATGAAAACTAAACTATGGATATCTAACATCAAGATATTTTGTATTTAGTAATAATATGTATACAGCTTGTTCACAAAGAAGACATCCGGGTAATTTTCTCAAACAATTCCCTTTTACTTGGCATCAATCTACTTATATTTATTCGGATTATATTCTTATGCAAGCCGGATTATCCCTATAAAAACCTTATAACATAAATGCATCATAATAATATTATTAGTATGCAAGTTTATTATTATTGTGTGTGCGTAAAAGCTTTTGCCTGTGAGAATTATTCACCGTCCGCATCCTCATTCCTCTCTGACATGACAATATCCATTAACCTTAGCCACACAAACGACAAAGCTTGTGATGATCATCATGATGATCATGATCAGTTTCTTTGTGACGTATTATATTTAACACACAAAAGCAGAGAAGAAAAAAAGAACTGTGTAATTTATATATATATATATATGTAAAATGAAATGAGATATGAGTTTGTTGAGCTGCGAGCAGAAATGTTTGATTAAGATACATGGGCTTTTGAACACTGATGAAAGTCAGTGTTATTTCAAGTTATCGTTCCAGTGGATTTGCTAGAGCTTGCTTTTCTACCTTATATACTTATTATTATGATGTTTTATCTCTTTATAATATGGATTGTGAACTTTTCACTGTTCTCTTTGCTCTTTTTGGATGGATAAAATACTTTGCTTACATACATCATCATCATCACAAAAAATATGGAATGCATTATTGGCTATTACTCATCATCATGATTATCATATGTCATGAGTCATTACATTCTAACCTACATTTACTTTAGGAAAGGTAATTAAGCAAATTTTACTACTTACTACTAATACAAGAAGTTAATTAATCTTGCAATTTTTTTTAAAGCATAATGCAGTAAAGTAAGATAAAAATTATTACCTCATTTCCGAAATATATTTACTTTGTATTTTTAATCTCGTGAATCCAACAGAACTTTGACCGAAGAACTGCTTCGATGCAATTTACTTTCACTTTTCCCTTTGCTGATGATGATATTGGTTTGTCTGACATTATCATCATCGTCAGTGGTTGAAATGATTTCATTAACCCAGAGCCGCTTCCTTTTCCCAGTTTTCCCTCTTTCACCTGTGCTACGTATTTCTTCATAATGATCGTATGTTGAGACACTGTCATCCTGATTGTCTGATTGTGAGTCTTGATCGTCCGCGTCGTCTTCCCCCGAACTGTAGCAGACAGGAGTTGTGACGACAGCAGACCGCTTTCGTCGTGAAAAGCGAATGTTGTTATTGTTGTGGGTAATTGTGTTATTATTATTATTATGCCCCATAAACTGGTTTGGTGTGGTTGCCCCACCAGATGATCTTCCTAAAGCTGTGGTGCTGGATACCCAAATGGATGATGTTGAGGAGCACTCCTCAGTTTCTACTGTGGACTCTATATCGACATTTTCCTCGTCATCGCTTTCACTTTGGCGCGTACTCAAAATTTGAATTTGATGATGTTTGCTGTTATTGTTATTGCCACGATTATGATGCTTGTCGTTTCCGGAGCTATTGCCACCATGTCCCATTGTGTTTTCCAGTTGCTTACCAAGATTGAATGAGGAGGGGGTGGACCCTCCATTGATAATGAAATTGTTGTTGTTGTTGTTGTTGCTACTATTGCTGTTGAAATGCTGACTACTAGGTAATGATGAACTGCTCCCGTTGGTGGTAGCACCAGGTGTCGTATGACCACTACTTGAGTTTAAGCTGAGATCTTCTGGGAGAGAAGTGTTGGCAGGCGTTGAATGACCCAGTCCTAAAGCCCCTGCTGCTGCTGCAGCTCCTAAGCTGCTTCCATTAATCCAGTTGAAAATAGGATCAACACTGCGGGATACGGGCTTGAATGCTGATTGATTTTGACGTGCCACCGCTAAATTTACCAATTTGTCTGGACTTGTATTGGCTCCTGGCTCGTTGAGCAAAGTGGGACCAAATGGGTGTGAAAATGGAAAGAGAGGTCGACGCAGCCAAGGTATAGACAATGGATGAAATGGTAATGCTGTGAAAGGGGGAGAACCAGGTATTGGACATTGACGTGACCCTTGTCCACTTGATGCTGCTGCTGCAGCAGCAGCAGCAGCCACAGACATAGGGCCTGGTAATCCTGGGTTCCATATTGAATCAAGCCTGGAAGTAGGACTTAACAACGGGTTTGAAACATGAAGAAGGGGATTCTGCTGGGACTGATGAATAAAGTTGTTTGCATTTGGGGCATCATGATTATATCCACCTGGTGGAATATTATTATGTTGTGGAGGTTGTGCTGGAGCATTTGAGGTCGGAATGGAAGATGTCTCTTTCTTGGATGCGTGATGTGAGTTATTCACACCACGAGAATGGCTACCTCCACCAGAGTTGTTACTTGTATTACCATTGACACTCTGTTGACTTTCTCCGTGTGATTGACCTCTGGTTCCCGAATTCCCTTTTCCTGATCCACCAATGTTGCCAGAATTACCGTGATTTGATGATGAGGAATGTCTAGCTGAACTTGTGCTTGGTGTTACACTAGCGGCAAGGAGGCGCTTCCGCGTGCCACCGTTAAACATGGCCTTCACATCTTCCCATGCATGGACAATCTGTGCAGTTGCCATATCGGAAACGGAATTTGATGAGTTTGCCTGAGGAAGTTGGGTTTAGTAATAAAAATCTATGTATGTTTTATGCCTTATTTGTTGACTATTTCATTGAGACATGTGACAATTACTGATTTACTAATCATGACTTTGTAATATGCGCATATGCCATATATTTCGTATCTTTTAAGTGCAATACCTACATAGGTACTTACAAAAAAAAAACTTGACCTATTATTATAATATCATTAAAAGACTTAAAAGCAAAATATACCAACCTGTGGGGTTTGTTAAAAAAAGGTACTTTTTTACACAAAAAAAAATATGTGATTATTTTTTCTGAAATCAAAGGATACCAGAAAAGGCTTACACACAAATACAATATTATGGTGCAATATAGTAGGGTTGCGTTCCATGTTTCATATGTAATCTTTTTATCAACATACACATGTACGGAAGACCATGACCTTTTCGTATGATTTTTTTATTGTTATGAACATTGCATTACTTCATGGGTAATAAATCGTTCACATGCACATAAATAAAAAAATACACTTTTTTTGTAAACTTAATGAAATCTATGCATGTGCCTACATGGTATAAACTAAACATTACACTGTGTGACAGTAGTTGTGCGCATAAAGGCAACAATAAGTTTTTTTACCATTTCATTAAATAGGAAATAGAGGATGATCTCATAAATGTAAATGATACCAGTGGGAGTACAGTGAACAAAATAATATTCCTGTAAATCAAATCTTGCTCGTGTGTGTCTTTCGTCAACATTGCTAAAAAAAAGGCTGTATAATATGGTGATTTTCGTTAAAAATAATGATGTGACAATAAATCAAAATACTTATTTGGGTGCTAAAAATTGTATACTTGGATGAGTGAGACACTCGCCTTTTTATTAATTTAATTGGTAAGAAAATGTACATTACTAATGTAAAAATTATCTGACTTACTTGTGGTGGTGCATGATCTCCCAGAAAGCTTTTACACAATCGCTCTGCTTCCCTGCGTGTAATCATTCCACATCGTCTTGATGTAACTGGCATAGCACCTGCACGTCGCAGAATTTCCAGTTGTACTGGTGTACACTGAACACAATTAATTCCGAGAGCAACTCGCCTGATTATGGATTTCATTGTAACTGAATTCTTTGAGAAGTGTGCTGGAAATCTGGGCCAGACCTGGAATAAATAAATCCAAATTGATTAAAGATGCAATTTATGATTATATATATGTTGAGATGGAAATGTTACATTTTGTACACATTTTGTAGGATTAAACGGAATATTATTATTTTTGTAGGAATATTCACTCACAGAGTCGCTCTTTCCCGTCCATAACGAGGGAGACAATGGGAACACCGAACAACATCACTGTGCCCACCTGAATAAGTTTTTTTTACAAGATTCCTGGTAATTACTACACTGAACAATTGCAACATAGCTGTTGTTATAAAAATGCTGAAACCCCTAGTTGCTTACCTGGTTTTGTTTCGCCCCCACCACCGTTCCATCATCATTGCTATTGATGTGGCCTTTCCCAGGCGGTGGGCTGGTTTCACGCAATTCCTCTTTAGTAGAACTCATTGGAGACAAATTAGCAGGATCAAGGGAATCGGATAAATAGTGTAAATTGCTAACAGAGCTATTGCTAGAGTCACACATGTATAAAGAATCCTTTGTCTTGTAATTATCGTTTGTTACAACTCAACAAACTAATTACGGAGAAAACTTTAATGTCTCACAATACCCCAACTTTCACTTGTTCACTTGAATGCAACCACAACGGAATTTCTTTAAAATGCACCAGCATGACAGAAACAATGAACATTTGATGAATTTTTAAACTGGGAAAAATTTAATATTTATGACAGGTGTAAATATATTTTATGTATTTTTTTGTAATGTGGTAATGGTAATTAAAGTGTATTCTCTTCGTCATCCAAAATCCAAATACGCAGTGTTTTGTTAGCAGATCATGTGAAAAAAGAACGGTGGTATTGGTGTTGCTGCTGTTGCTGCTGCTGCTTTGTAGAATGAACTTAAGCAAGTGTTGTGTAATGGTTAAAAAGCCACCACACATGATTGAGGAAAGAGAAAGCAACATCATCAGACAGGATTCCCTTTTTCCTAACAAATTTAAGTAAGAGCAACTTGGTGTTCCTGGATAACAGTAACTGGTAGCCCCATATATAACATATAATATTGCTCGTTGTTGTTGTTAGTGGTGGTGGTGGATGGTGCTTTGCTCGAAAGGGTACGTAACACTTGTATTCTCTCTCTATGTTAGCTACCCATGTGGTATGAACAATAGATACATTTTAGGAAAAAACTTGCTGCTTATTGTATTATGCTACTACTGCCAGGAAAGAAGTGTGTTCAGCTATATAGCATTGTGTGTGTGTGGATGTGTAAAGCTTGCATAACAATATGCGTTGTAAGAAAGAAGGGATAAGGAAAATCATGAGCAAAACTCCTGGAACCGGGAGGAGTTCTAACTAAAGCCACTTCCTCATTTCATGTGGACCACTCTTAGGGTTCGGGTCGAGTGGTCTCAGAGTTGAGCAGCAGAGAAACATGCACGGAACACGACCAGCACCAGCTTTCTGTGCTCAAACTCGTTGTTCTTCTACACCTCGCAATCCATCCTGATGGCAGGTTGTTTTTTACACAGCTCCCTCACTTATACAATGGTTGAATGGCAATGATCGCATGCCCGAATGCAGCGTATGAAATTATTTTATTGTTTGTGCTTTGCTTACGTTTTGTGAAGATTGCGCTCGATTAAAAAATGCATATCTAATGATAGGGTTGATCTCTGTGCAAGTTACACTACAGGTACAATTTAAATGATCTAATAGTTCCATTCTCATTCTTTGCATTGTGATTATGATATGATTCCAGTTTTTTTTACATGCTCACCAGTTTTTCAGGTAAAAATAACACAATAATGAAATTTTCACATGTTTTGTGGTATATGTGTGTGTATTGTGTATACAAGTTTATTTATACTGGCCACAAATCCCGTTAAATAGTTTTTTTTTCCTGTCATAATCTTCTTTTATTTGTGTATGATCACTCTGATTAAATACGAAAAAATGGAAAGTAAAGTATTATAATAATGCAGTGACTGAGCAGCAACACGAAGACAAGCCAACTTAAAAAATGCGAATAAAGGGAAGTGCCACTATATGATTTTTAAATACTTTTTCGTCAATAATTTTTGTTCACTTTTTTTCTTCCTTTTTGTTGAAGACAAACCAGAGAGACAAGAGAAATTAAAGCAATTATGTTGTTGGAGCATGACTCAGATTTTTTTTTTGAAAGAACAGTTTTTAGATTTTTTCATATTGTGCAAATTATTGTCGTGTACATAGCTGATTATGCAATGTTGATCAATTATTATTATCATTATGAACGAGTAACATAACTTATCATCTACGATAAGGAAAGTTATAGTTAAAATTTTGACGTTCTTATTCCTCTTCTTCTTCCTCCTCCTCCTCCTCTTCTTCCTCTTCTTCCTCCTCCTAAAAAATGTTGAAATGTTGAACATGAATGCACAAAGTACAGATAGTCACATACAAGAATAGTATTCCTTTTATTTTTAAAGTTACCTCTTCCTCTTCCACCTCTTCTGGTTCTGGTTCGAGCTCTAGTTCAGGTTCAGGTTGGAAGGCCATTTCTTCTTCAGCGGCCTCAGCTGCCTGTAAATGAAAAGTGAGCTCAGAATGTAAAAAAGTATGCTTATTCTTGTCAACAAGGGACATTTCTTGTATTTGTTTGTTTTCTTACGGCCTGTCCTTCTTCCTCGTCAGGAGTGGCTGGGTCGTTCTTCTTCTTGCCAGGTCGTTCACCGAACCATTTGGGAAGGCGGACTTAAAGTTATTTAAATACATGCATTTTACTTTCACCAACTCTAAAAAAATAGCTTGATTGCTTGTTGTGCACTTACTCTTTGGTCTCTTGTTGAATTCGTCCACCCTTTCTTCGTAGAGCTTCTCGTTCGCTTCTTTGATTATCTTACTATATCCCTACATCATTGATGTATAAATGAGAATCGTATATTTACGTGTAATCTTAACAGAAACACAACCATAAATACTTTATTCAACTTACGCCCTCGAAAAGACCTTTCCTTTCTTCGTACGAGCGGGTGTCAACTCGCCTCTCGAATTTGGAAGCAAGACGAATCTTGGGCTGAAGTTTGAAAAACACCGCTGTATTTTATGCAACTTTTAAATGTCTAAGATCACAGAAAATATTTAGCAAACAATTAACTTATTTACAGGGTATTTTCCGGTAAGTGCCTCGGGGTTGAGACCAAGCTTCAAGGCTTTCTGACGGAGTTGCTGCTTTTGACGTTCCTTCAACTCTTTCAGCTGCATGGAATAAAATTGTAATCAAATTAATAAAATATTTCGGCTAAATTGTTATCATTTCATAAAAGTGCAAATCTATCTCGCCTACATCGTAGTCTTGTCGCTTGTTCCTCTCCTCTAAGTCATAGCGTTCAGTTTCTAGTATCAGAATTTGTTCCCACAATTGGTCAGCTCTCCTTTTAAGAGCATCCCTACCTGTAATGTCCTCGACATTCAGGGGTTTGATACGGATGCTGAGGCAAATGGCTTTCTCTTCTGCGAGCTGCTCCTTTGTCTTGCTAAGAGCTTCAGCAGCACCCTCCTGTCCAGAGGCAGAGGAACCATAACCAGCCTTGCCACCTTGCTGCTTCTTGCTCTCAGCTTCGCGAAGGCGCTTAAGCTGCTCTTCATGTGCTCGCTTCTTCCTCTCGTCTTCCAACCTTCTTCGCTTCTCCTGCTCAGCTTTGATGATGAGCTGTCTAAGCTTCTCGGCTTCCTCCACCTTCTTGCGCTTCTCTTCCGCTTCCTTCTTCTTGGCTAATTCGATGACCTTCTGTCGCTCCTGCTCTTCTCTCTTCTTACGTTCATTGAGAGCGACTTCTTGTTGCTCACGAAGCCCCTGTGTAAATAATATGTCAAACATCAAGTTTCACTCATAGTACATGATAATTTACTCTACCACCACCCAATAGCGAATATTGATAGCTCACCCTTCGCTTGATTTGACGTTCTTTCAAGGATTTGAGCTCGTCTTCCTCCTTGTGCTTTTGTTTTCGCCACTCCTCAATGTAGACATTAAGCTGTTCATCAAGTTCCGACATCTTTTTCTCCTGTCTCTGTAATTGCATGAAGTTAACAACATATGGTATTGTATAATCTCATAAAGTCAAGAACAGCTTGAATGTAAGTTTCAGTGTATCTACTAGACTACTTACTCTGACGAAGTCAGGCTTAACCTCCTCCCTTCATTTCCAACCAAGAGTGAGACAATATAAAGATTGATTATTGGTACAAATTGTTTAAAGTTACTATTTTATCAAACCGTTAGAACAATTGTTTTGTAAATTATTTTCACAGTAGTTATTAGCCAATGCCGTTATCATCACTTTCTTTTTTAGTGTAAATATCAATTTTAGATTTTTTTATTATTATGATTTATAAGTTGCGTTAAACAAAAAATGTTTGTTCATTAACAATGTATTATTTTGTTTTGTGAAGTGAAAGAGGTGGTGTATTCTGTGCATTTTTATTATAACATTAAAAAGTGCAAATTTAGGAGTAAAAATTTTTATATTTTTTAATCATAAGGGACCTTAATTTTGGTAATGGAAATTGTAAAGGTAGGCGGATATATGATTTTTTTAGAGATTTTATTTTCACTACCTGTAAAATATGTTTGCTCATTTCTGATGTTTTAGGGTTTAATTTATGGGATGGGATCAAATCACAATATTTATAAGTTCAGTAACGTTTTAAAATAAAAAATACAAGTCTAAAATAGTAAAACATGCAACATATTTAACATTTCACGTGCAATCATGCAAACAGATAAAAGCAAGGTAAAAAAGACAAAAATGAATACAGTATAATTTACGTACTTTAGAGACGCAGAGGTCCTGTGACGGGACGTAAAAAAGGACAAAAAACAACAAAGGACTAAATGAGTTTTATTTTTTTTGAGCAAAACAAAAAATAGAAAAAACTTCATTTTGCAATGTAACTGCTTTTTTTTAAACAAAATTGTCATTTCGTCATTCGGGCCATTTTTGTGCCATGTTTAGCCCTCCACAAATTGGAATAATAAAAAGCCTCATATAAGATCATATTTATTTTTTCTCAACGAAAAATTGCTCCAATCGAGTACTGTTGGATCATCATCATCATCAGTGACTGAATTATAAAAAAAACGATACTAAAAAGTATTGCCTTCTAATATTTGTATCTATTTTTAGCACAAAAAAAACACTAGTATAACAGTTTACTCGTGCTTAATTTGCTGAATATTCAAAGCTATAGTCCGATAATCAATTGTCAAAAATCTTCTGGTGCAAGCAATAATAATTGTACAACACACATATTTACATTTCCTTGTAAATGTAATATGTATGAACACGGACATTTCAGGTTCTTTCAAAGTTCAAAAAGTGGTATATCATGAACATTTCGTGTTGGATACTGAATACATTTAAAAGCAGAGCTAACAGATACGATAATTAAGTAAATTGTACGACCAAAATAAACCTATAGAATAAATATACATGTACAGGTGGACCATTTTTCGAAATTGTAAGTTCTAAATTACATCAATTTTAAACATTTGAAATGTCTTTTTAATTGAATCACAAATTCAATTTAGAAGCTGCCAGAATTAACATTTCATCTCTCGTTTAATTTAATTTAACTAATTTCTCTATAAAATGAAAATTGCAACTGAGCAATTATCTGATCAAATTTTTAAAAAACATTTGACTTTTTTTTAAATGTAGTATTAATTTTTGAAAAAACATTTGACTTTTTTTAAAATGTAGTATTAATTTTTGAAAAAACATTTAAAGTAAAATGTTAATATCTTTGCAGCTTCAAGTTGATATGTGCTCTCTAAAAAACATGGGTTCAGTACATTTAGCACACGTACTTTTATGGAATATATAATTTTGTCAGTACATAATCTCAGTATGCAAGTTTTTAGCAACGCACTGTAATTGAAACAGACAAACGTGAAGTATATATCATGTAGTTTCAGTAAAGAACAAGAAATTCACATCTTGACATCATCATCAGTGTGTGTTGTAGACTAGACGATTTGTATTACAACGACTCGTGTCGGCATCTTTCAGGAAAATATTTTGAAAAAAAAAGAAAGAAAAAAGCTGCTGCTGCTGGTCGTGTACTGCTTTACTTGCAATTGCTTAAAAAACTTATATAGAAGGAGAGAACATAACGGAAGAAACATCGTGGAATCATGAGGAAATGATCATGAGTAAAAAGATGTATAGTATAAATAAACAAAGCATACAATAAATATACTGAAACAACAGCCCAACCTCAAGTTATATAGCCGAATATGTCACATATATAGCTTTTTTTGTAAATACGTACATTCAAATATAGTACGCATAATATTCAGAGTAGTAACTAAAAAATTATCTCCAAACTATAATGCATATATATATATAATATACCATTTGCTCTGGTATCATTTTAGCCAGTGCAATAAAACAGATTTAATTGCATCTCTCTGATTTAATAGCGCAAACTAATCTCATGAAACAAAAAAAAATCTGTGTGAAACTGCAACTCACGACCACGAGAAACGACAAAAGACCAAAACACTTTGTATTAGAAAGTGTACCAGAAAACTTTTTAAGGACAATAATCATTATTGTAAAAGAAGTTATAATATAAACCTTTTACGATAAAAAATATATTGAGTAAAAGTACTTTGGAAGAAGATAAGTGTTTTTGTGTATTTGTGAATGAAAGGTCATATAAAAATGGCACATGTGGACATACCGATATTTAAATGTATACTTATCGGCAATTACATAATAATTTTTTTTAATGTTAAATGAATAAAAAGAAAAGAAAAAAAAACTTATGTTGATATATTTTTTTTGTGCATGAATGTAAGCGAAGTGTGGAAGCGTGGACTTACTTTCTGCAAATCAAACAAAAAATTAAACAATAAAATCATTAAAATAAGAATATAATTTGTTCATTATTATGTTTATAGATTGTTTGCTACTGTGTCGTTGGATTGTAATCATGATCATGATTAGATAGTGTGCATGTGTGTGTGTGTATTTTTGGTTGTGTGTATAGTCAGAAATCTACATATTGTGTATATTTGGCTCTTACGGTGCCTCTGCCTCCTCCT
The DNA here is from genome assembly GCA_027744095.1 of Zhuqinia jingwanae. Lineage (NCBI taxonomy): Eukaryota > Metazoa > Arthropoda > Collembola > Entomobryomorpha > Paronellidae > Zhuqinia > Zhuqinia jingwanae. The sequence continues at coordinate 16,386 of JAHZNC010005517.1, read as the reverse complement.
CACTGTAAAAAAACAGGAATAAAAAAAACAAAAGGAATTTCGTCATCATAATTATCAAGATAGGCAAATTTGTTGTAAGCACGTATATACATACATATACGCAACATTATATATACATACATATATATAGTATGTGAGAGAACTAAATATTTGAAAGATTATTTTGCGCTGCAACAACAACTTTTTTTTTACTACTCCTACTCATTGTGAATGTATTTACATCATTAGTGAAGCTACAAGCTAATCTGTGAATATAGTAAATTATTTTGGGAATATATATTATATACAAGCAAGTATATAATATTAGTTTTGGGCTTTTCTCTTTACAAGTGAACTTGTAAGACAATGCTCACGAGTAAATATATGTATATCCCTGGAATGTACCTACAATGCATCATCGTGTCATTTCTTTTTGCCTATATATTATACTCCCATTACCCGTATTATATTTCATATAACAACAACAACAACATAACATGTATATTTTTTAAAACAAGAGTATATAATACTTTTATACGAGTACACATCTTCATTTTAAACATTTATACATACCAGCCGAGTCGCTAGACGGAGTCTGCTAAAAACTCGCGTGCGAAATGAAGTTTTTTTTTGTTAGTATACCTTAATATTTGCTTTTCTCGGTGAACTTTATACTATTTTCAAAAAAGAAGAAGTAAATTTGCTGGTCTGCTATACTGCTGCTGTAGTAGTAGTTGTAGTAGTTGTAGGGTGAGCAGAAACTGTAGAAGTAATACATATAATAATAATTATCTACATTACATAATACGGAAGATGAGAGAAAGATTTGCGTATGTGTATCGGTCGTCATTTACTACACAGATCATCTCAATCGTCATGTACAGCTCTGATTTTTCTTCCTTCACAAAAGACGGAAGGAAGAAGAAGTCTGACTGTGAGAGAAGCTTTACGTTTTTACTTTTTCATGCTCAACAACTTCCTACTTTTTTTTTGGTTTACTGCTTTCATCCTACTAGTTGTGGTATTGGTGGTGATACATGGTGATGATGCTTAGGAGAGATGTCGACTCCTGCTGTAGCGGTAGTTGGCAGACAATTATAACAATAATTCTTTTTGCTTTCTAGCGTTTCTTAAGTAGCAGTAATCACGTCACTTATTCCTTCGATTTTTTTTTGTACATTCACTCAACGGACTCTGATTTTTACCATAGGTATATATTATGCAGTAGAACCAAAACCACTGCTGCTACTACTATTTTACAAAGTTTGGAACCTGTGTCTTCAAAGCTAAAAAAACACTTTTTAGATTCATTTTACGTTATTTTGAAAACACACGCTCTTTACATAATATTTGTATTGAACGTGCCCACTAGTATTTTGCCAACATATTTCCTTGAAGAGGAGATGACTCAAGTCAGCCATATTGGCAGGATAAAAAGATTTTTTGGACCTGCACATGCAAAAAAACTAAGCTTTTCTAACAATGGGCTAATTTGATTTTTCTTGGAAAACAATAGGGACACATATTTATACATTTATCATGTAGCAAAACTTGCTGGAAAATATATATTGGTACAAGATCAAAGCGGTATAAACAGAGAAAGAGAAATTTAACTGAATATTTACATGCAAGAAGATGGGTTTATTCAATAAGAAATTTTTTCAATGGAAAACATTTATTGATTGATTGCAATAACTATAAACACTGTGGGTTTTCCATGCTAAACGATGATGCACATAACTTTTAATTTTTTTTTTCTTTGGGCACAGGGATAACTTTTTTTTTTCATATTCCAGGGAACATACATACTCTGATGCTGGACACGTTTCCGTTACGTACTTTTGATTAGTCGAGTGTAGGAATTAATACTTCACTTTGATTAATAAATAAATAGTATACATAAAAATACAATGTAACATTTTGAAAGACAGAAAGCAGTTTATATGGAAGGGTTTGACAAAAACTTACGAATATTCTTCATCGTCAGACATGTTGGCGGTTGGTGGTGGTTAAGGGATGCGCCTAGAGATATGGACAAACAATCACACAGATATCACACTTAGGTAGGAATTTGAAAAATAAATAATTATAACTGCACTCTATATGGAATATGATTTAAAAGTGTCCAAAATTGATTGTCCTGAAGAAGGTCAAACTCACTTGGAAAACCGGCAAAAAGAGATCGGAACTTTTTGAGTCTACTAGCTTATTGACTTGGATTTAGCCTGAATCACTAAATCGGCCACAGCTAGACTAAAGAAAAGAGTTGAGATCAGAGATTTTCACTACTTGCTAGTGTAACGATTCTTATGATGATGCTCCTATGATCATGTTCATCTATGTACACGTAATATCGGGTATGCTTATTTATTTTCTTCACCCGGGTTTGGATCTATTTATAGACCATTTAGTAATCTTTATACATTTTCCCCTTAGAACATTTCCTCCCAACCAGCAGATCCCCATTTTCTTCCTTGTCATGTTTTCTTTAAACTACACGCTATGTTTGCGTTTTAAATGCAAATCTTGTGTATAAATATAATTGATATTTTAGCAGTACTACGCAAAGAAAAATATACGTCCTGCATATTAAAATGTTATCCTTTCCCTTTTAAACTTATTTTGTTCAGTCAATTTTCTTATTATGGTTATATGGATGATTTTTCCTTAAATGCTATTCATGCATGCACCACTAGGTATATATTATACAAAATGTATTGAACCTTTTAATCCAAAAAAAATTCTTGCTTTCCAAAAAGGCTTTCTACATACTTTGAATATACTCCTCGTATAAAGTTTGTTTGAATTGAAACAGTGTTACATTTTAAAATCTTTTTACGCAAGGCGAGAAACGCAAGTGGTATTCGCGTCAGCGCACACACATGGGAATATTCGAGAAGTGAACAAATTTTGTGTTCCTCCGACGGTTGATAAGTTGATATTTCCTTCATGGTATTTTTGTACACTGCTATACTATATGTACGCAAAGTATGTAAGTGCAGCAAACGCATGGCCAGGATAGCGAATGTCATTTTATATCTGACGGACAATCATATTTTGAATATTCTTTTAATATAACGTGTAAACGATATCAAAAGCTTGTTTACAATTTAAGAAGCATTTTTAAATGATCTTTGAGTCATACAGGAAGTAAAAAAAAGTGTGGAATATCTTTTTAGACTGGAAAGTTGAAATAATTTATTGCCTGAAACAAATGTGAATGAACTGAAAAGTCGGTGTGGGATTTGCGCTGGTCATAAAGAGAAATTTCCTTCCTTTCTTGTTAGGCATGTATATTATACGCTATAATTTTCTTTTAGCAATTTTTATACAAAATCTGTGCAGAAAGCAATGTAAACATCATGCTGTGTATATCAATATGTACGTAATGCAACGCTATAAATGAGTGGGCTTTTTGCAGACCTCACGTTTCTTCAGGGAAAAAAGTAAAGTAACGCCTTCTGTCAGCAATTTAAATCTGTGCCTTCTTTTCTTGTCTTCTAAAGATTGTTCTTTCATACATGCATACAACATCAGAAAGTGAAGCGGTCTATTTAGTAGACTCATTGATTATTATGTGTGAAGGTTGTTCTTGTTTTATAGTGGCTTAAAATGGCATTGAAGAGTAGTGCTCTAATTCGACCTAAATACACAATAGGCTGACAAAGCTGCATTTTTTACTTCCTTTGTCCCACAATGTGAAATGGGAAAATCAAAAAAAAAAAAAAGATGTGCTTGACTTTTGACATCAGATCAGGAGAAAATAGTGTATAGATATGCCAATATGGAATAGAATGATTCAGATTTAAGAATTTCATAAAAACGTGTTTTATTAATCATTTACTAATTTACTTAGATATTTAAAAAGCTAATACAGTAGAAACCAAAGATGTTTACGTAGTTTACTAGTTTCAGAAGACTCTGCCACTATTTTCCGTAAAGTAACACAGATTACACCAAAGAGAACCATTGCACCACCAATAGACCTGAAAAACAATTATTGAGATATCAAGCCTCATTAATCAAGCGGATTTATAACTTTCTTTATTTATCTATGTATATTTATTTATAACTTATAACTTACGTGTTCATATCAGGCTGAAGTCCAAAAAAGCAAAATTGAAACAGGAAGCTGTAGACAACATCAGTTGTCCTCATTAGACTGACCACACCGGCAGACTCATATTTTAAGGACATGTTATAGAAAAAATTTCCTATAGTAGTCAGAGTGGCAGTAGCAAAACAGAAGCCCAATACAACATGATCGTCAATGTAGTAATTGGAATTTTCATAGAGAACAATAGATCCCTGCACTAAAATGCCACCCAAGCCAAAAGCCAAGTTGATCAACCAAGGATGCACATTTCGAAGAAATCTTATGATCACTGTGATCCATGAGAGTAGAAACATACAGGCCAAAGAAAATCCTGTTCCTTCCTGAAATTATAATTCACAAGATGTATGATTTGCAACTACAAATATTACAACCATTTTCTACGCTACTTGGGGAAAAAAATTAACTCTAAAATAATAGGTACCAGTGTCTTAAAATCGTGCTTGTGTCCCATCAAGTCATTCAAATTCATGACTATAACGCCAGCAATTGCCACAAATACATTAATTATTGGGATAATCCCTAGCTTCTCACTCAGGACAAAGTATGCGTTGATATACACGAATATGGGTGCGATTGCGGTTATCACTGATACAGGTGCAGGCTTCCCAAATCGGTCGATTGCATGTGATGTCAAAAATTGTACTGAGGATCCCATCATTCCCCTGAGCTAATTTTCACATCAGGCAAAATCATATTGTAATAAAATAAATATGTAATAATAATATCAAATAGGTAATTAAATACTAATAGTTTTCAGAAATCCTACCCCCAATAGAATTATAAGCCTTCTATCCTCTTTGAGAGGTGTTATCACTAATCCCGAATTTTTGTACAAGGTATACATTAACGGAATCACGTTTTGGACAGAGTAAATCAAAAATGCTGTAGTAAGGTATAGACTCTTGCTGTATGGAATATTCAACTTGTCGTAAAGATAATAGAGTATTTGATTGTTCAATGAGACCAAGCTGGTTGCAAAAAGAATGGCTATTATTCCTTTCAGTCTATGGCATAACGGCTTCTTTTTCCTTCCCTCATCAGCAATGATAAGATCCTCCTCATCAATTGTGTCCCCATCATCAGGCAACCTTCCAAAGATTGCGGTGGCGGTATTGAGGCTGCTAGGTAATGTTTGAGCATCATCAGCGAATGATAACAAAGGAACATGCCCACTTGAATCCTCATATATGCTAGTTTGGATGCTGAAAACTTTCTGACTCTGACTTTCTAAAGAAAGCAATGTGGCCGTGGCTCCAATAGTATACTGACCCTCTTGTTGACTAGACTTTTAAATATTATTCACCTGATAATATTGATGCAATAGAAATTTCAATATGGTAAGATAATGTACTTAAGTGCACTTACTCTGATTCCTCAACAATCCTTTTGTAAGTGAAAGACATGGCCAGTTAGCAACAGTTGAAAAAAAATACTTTCTCTGACTATCATTTTCCTCAATTGTTTTTATTGAATGGGGAATGGATATTATGCTACACAAATACACACTACGCACGAAGAATACTCAATATATATTAGTATCAATTTATTTATTTTTAATTTTTGTTATTTAAATTCCTAGCAGTATGCATGGATTTTTTATTTGGCAGAGAGGGGAAACTTTTCACCTCCACCTTTGTATTATTGCTTTTGTCCGTCGTAGACCAAAGTAGGACACGTATACCATATACTACGCAGACTAAATATGCTTGTAATGTATATAAATTTCTATGACAGTCAGTACTGCTGCTCTGGATAAAGGTAGGAAAGTGTACTATAGCCGGTCAGTTATGGTCATTATCAGCATGTCATGTCAGAATTTTTCCTGTCTGAAAAAAGTCGATACGTCGCTGCGAATTACACCAATATAGTGGCAAACTGACGACAGTATAGTGTAGTATAGAAAACAGGGTCAAGAAAAGAAGAACTTCCATCTGTACAATGTTCTGCGTGTTATGTGTGTTAACTGTGTGAATAGCAATAATTATCTCTCCATTTTACAATTTTCATTAAAAGCATGGATGGAATTGAAATAATCAGCAATCAAGGTCAGAGTCAGAGTAATAAATTAACGTTTGTTGTGTGTTGATTAATTTTTTTTGTAGACATAGAGTAGTTGGTAGTTAAGTTATTGGTTTAACTTAGAAAACAACTGACTATGCCTCTATACTTTATTGTATGACGTCATTCATACAGACCCACGCATAATTTACTCATTTAAACGTATCAGCCCACGCTTTAGGGTTGCCGAAAATTTCATGTTCGAGTCAATCAATACTAATTATTTATTCAAGATAGTTGGAGTTATAATGTAGCTATGTTCTATGCCTAGCAGAAATACCCACAAAAAACTTGATTTGCTTACCAATAATAAGCTATCACATAGTCAGTAGCATACCAAGGAGAGGGACATTGGGCAAAAATAGAAAAAGTGTGCGTTATGACAGCGGAGCTATACTATTCCGATTGTGCCGTGTTATACATATAGTTAACTTTTCATTAGAACCTACATCAAAATATTATGGATTTTGGATTTCGGATACATATTTTATAAGTTTTTTTTGGGAAGACATGTTTCGGATTCCAGTCCTTGGAGCTCGCTTTCCAAGATGCAAACCAAATTCAGTGTTTACAGCTTTTGTAATAATCATTACTAGCCAAAAATGTGTTTCGGATTGCCCAACATGGTAGTATTAATATTTAAGGGGAAAGCAAGGTGAAGGGCAACAACGTGCAATCAAACCGGTAGGAATAATAGTTGACGTTTTTACTTGGTTTTTTTTAAACATAACTTGAAAGAGAAAAAAAATTATCATAAAAAATACATGCTGTCTTTCCTTGGGTTCCCAGCAGCTTACTTATATAATGGCACAATTGACTTCACCATATTTCCCAAATTTGAGTTTCAGTTTTGCTTTATTAGAGCTCCTTCGTTCATCATTCTTCCATATTCCATATAGCTTTATTCTTTCATGAGAAATTCTGGCAAAAATCAGCTTGTTTGTTTTTGTAGTGTGTATTAATATATGAAATGTTTTTTATATACCTTTTTTTCGTGTGAGCCCCTCACAAACATGAACAGCATTCAATATGCAATGTAATTTTTGTGTGTGACCAGACCATACAGTTTAATAGATAGAGGCAACCAAATAACATGGTGGGCTAAAATAGTAATTTTCTATCTTTTGTATAAAGTATATTATATTATTAACCTCAAGTAAGTCTAACGAAGTCGTAAATTGGCGGTAGTTATATGTGTAATCAAGGAGGACCATGTAATAGTAACAGCGATAATATATATCTACCTGAATATTAAAGCATATAAAAGATTAAAAAAGGTGGTCCGCCCAGTTTGTGAGTCATTGCAATGATGATGGTGTAGAACTGACAAGAAAAACATAAATAAGTACAAAAGATTTCTTCAACATTGTCCATATTCAATATTACATTTGGTACCTACTTTACATGTATACTCAAAGGAAATTTTGTACAAGTAAACATTATCTATTTTGATACATGACGTATTGCACGTGTGTTACTTCCTTTATAAGTAAGTGTGTGACTATATACGACGGAAATGACCACAATTACATATTTTACCAATTCTTCAAATTGCACTAAAATAAAATACTAGCACAAATTTTGCACGCGAAATTGAATTTCCAGTAAGCTTTGGCTTTCTTATGGCGTAACTTTTCTCCCTTTGTACTGCATTATCGCGATAGGAAGTTGATAAGGTTCTCTTGTTTTTTGTCAATGCTCCAGAGGAATTTATTATGTCCCTGGAACACCAGTCAGAAGGGGTAAGATCAGCCACATAAAATCTACACACAACTTCTGTTTTGAATTATTTTATTGTAGTATAATTCCACTTAATTCAATCCCCCTTATTTTAGGAGATGTATAAGCACGGTGCTTCCAACAATGTTTTCCCCATCGAGGATGTGGCAAGTGCTCAGTTAACAGATGGACAAGGTGCATCTGCGGATAGACCTAAAAAGAAAGTTATTTATTTTGCTGATGGATCGACAATGGAAGATTACGATGATGATGATGACGATGACAAGAACAAAAGAACCAAGCGGTCTACTGATTCAGTTGAAGGTGTAATAAGTTCTACACAAGCCCATTCTTCGGAATCGGCTCCACCAGTTGACCCAGTAAGATAATTCAAAATAAAGGTAGCAGTTTGCACGTTGCAACACTTGCAATGTCTCGGGTGAAAAGTAAGATTGTGTAAATTGTAATTAACCTATATGGTGCCTATTTTCAGAGTAAACTGCAATGGTCAGAATGGTTTCGTCACTACTCATCTAAAGCTGGCACAAAGACACTCACAGTCCTGGAAGGAATGGGTGGAACAGCTGCCTACTATCTTGGTAAATACCCGACAGCTAAATAAATTATTGCAAATATTGGTATCACTGGGGCAAAGTGAATTGGTAATAATTATTGTTACTGAAATCTTTTCTAGGTATAACAACTCCAAAATATCAGTCAGAAATCGATGAGTATAATAGGATGGCTGCAAAGAAAAAGTCGCACGACGAGGAGCTAGTATCATGGAGTTCTGGACCAAAGGCGTCTCAACAAGATCCAGTTGTTGAGGATTTACGAAAAATTGAAAATGAAAATATTGAAATGACGGAGAAAAAAACTGAATCGTAAACTTTCCAAATGAACCAAGTTCGAGGCTTTCATTGCACTATGCACTATAGTTGTCCAAGGATCAGAAAACATTTTGTTTAAATGATGACAAATTGTTACTGTGCTTCATGTAGACATTTTTGGGAACTGGGAATATATTTTTCTGAGAATATTTAAATACATAAAATTATAGTGCCTTCGCCGTTGTCCGGTAGAGTTTTATAAACGAACCATGATATTATTCTAATTTTCGCATAATTTTATTGTTTAAAATCAATTTAATGTTAAGTTTATGTATGCTTTCTTATGCATTCGTTACCATTCGGGTTTATGTAAATACCGCAAAGCTACACCATGCATTAAGGCAGATATATAAACCACGTGTGAAAAGAAATGATCTATTCTCTCAAAATCATGTCTCGTGAGGAAGAAGTGAAGTGTACTTACACATCAGAATTTTATTAATTAACAATTTGTGTATTGGTTTTTTTCGTGATACTTGTTCTGTTATTTTACAGTATACAGTGTTTTTGTATACTACAGTAAAAACAATAAAACAAACATTATATATTAACAAACATCAAGCAACATAAATAAATAGATAGAAAAAAAAACTTGAAAGGATTTCAAATTATTATTGTTATAAACCTTCTCATTCATTCATTTCTTTCCAATCTATGCAAAGAACTAAAACAATGTCCAAATTCAATATGGTTCAAACACAACAAAAATGTACATAAAACTGTCGTTCAAAATATCGGATTATACAGAAGCTCTGAAAGACGCAGAATTATAGGAGCTGAAAAGGCAGTAACCACAGCCGAAAATCTCGTGGAATTAATATTCTATTCTGACTTCGTATCTTCTGCTTGCAAAAGTGCTATTACATTTCAATTCAAAAATGATTTCATATCATATTTTTTAAGATATTTTTTTTCCTTTTTATATATAAAACATGTATATGAGGAAACCAACATTCATCTGAAATTCAAAAAAAAAACTTGCCATATGCCATTGTTTGTACGTATATAATATAGAGACACCAGCAGCCCAGGCTTATTTTTTGTTACTAAAATTTTTATCATGATATTAATAGAAAACCCAGTAAAATAATTAACGAAAGATCAGAAATCTGTACAACAATTATAAAATCTAAGAAATATTTTTTTTTACATTATTGACAAATATGAATATATTATACATACATTACATAATACCTTACAAAAACTACATATCTAAGTTATATTATCATAATAATACACCAACAATGTACGTATTTAGCTTTCCTATCAACTACGTAAAATTCCAAATAGTGCACGTTATATAATAGGTATGTATATAATATAAATGCAATAAAACTACTAAAGAAAATCCTTAAGTCTTCCAATTTTGTGGTAAGTTTCTAGAGTTAGGGATCATATCTAAGAGATATTGCCTTTGGAGCTGCTGTAAACTTTCAGCTTGTCTTTGTAGTTCTGCTAACGATGCAGGGGTTACCGCCTTTCCACTTGCAGCCTAAAACAAAAAATATTTCAAGGCTCATTAGCACATGGAATCAAAATATATTAAATAGACTCCAAAAATATTATACTGTATTTTAAAAACAAACCTGAGCCATGGCCATCTGGTACGGATATAAAAGCGGAGAGAACGGTAGTAAATGAGCTGGAAGAGATGGAAGTTGTCCTCCAGGCATTCTGAGCATTCCTGCTTGTAAGGCAGCTGCCGCGGCCACAGCAGATGCTGACAATCCCGGATTGTTACTGCCTCCCGATCCCCCTCCAGCACTGGCGCTAGCGGCACCCATAGCACTTGCGAATTTCATCGCAGCCTCTGTGTCTAATCTTTGCTGCTTGGACATCTGCTTGAAAAGATCCTATTTATATATCAGCAAACATATGAATTAGCTTTAAGCATTGCTTTTTACGATTACATAAACATGAAGTCATTATTATTAATGTGCAAGGAATGTCATATATTGGGTGATGAAAAACATACTAACAACAACTACTGTTAATCTACATTTTAACGACACTGTCTACATTTTGAAAATTAATAACGATAGAGCTACAACTACAACGAATAGATTATTATAGCTAACAACGTTCAAAACAACCCATCTAATCAACTTTCCCGACTTTATTTAACTAAAAAAATGCTTTACCATCGCGGTGAAAGTTATCAGAACTCTTCAATTACATATGGAATGGAAATACATGCATTTTCTAAATCTACAAAAGGAAACTCAAATCAAGTTTACATCAACAATATTGCAAAGAGCGTATAGGATTATGATATTTCGTCATATTGTCATAATCCCATACACAGCGACATAATATAAAACGGGAGAAAGGCCAGGTACAACCAACAACAACTGCTACTACACAGTTCAATAAACAATCACGTACGTTTTGCTTCATTTGTTGATTATACTGCTCAAGAATGGAGTTTTGTGATTGTGCCTGATTTTGAACTTGACTCTGGCTCTGATTTTGACTCTGACTCCTGGAAGCATCAGCCTGACGACCTCGGCGGCTGCTGGGCTGATGCTGATTTTGATTTGAGCTTGTTGGTATCGTTGGGCTTTGATTTTGATTCTGACTCAGAATCTGATTAAGAGCAGAGTACTGAGGGTCTCTAAAGAACAGATGAGATGTGGATGATGGGGGAGGACATCCTGCCATGAAATTTACCTTTGAAGAGTTTCCTTTAGACTGTCTACTACTGTGGGACGACTGTTCCCGTGAGTGAGCTTGTTGTTGTTGTTGTTGCTGTTGCTGCTGCTGCTGCTGCTGTTGTTGTTGTTGTACTTGTGCCATCGCAGCTGCTAGAGCAGCGTCCTCTGCTTGACGCTGTGCTTGCTGAAGAACTTGTAACGCCTGTTGGCTTTCATTGTGTAAGTGTCGGTTCAAGTTGTGGCTATGAGATGATCCACGTGTGTCCCTCACTTGTGGTGCACGATGAGATTCCTGTGAATGAAAACAGTATAAATTGCTGAATAGATACAAAATAGGTACTTCAAAGTTTCATGGTGAGGCGAATGCATCAACATTGGCGTACCTTGACAAAGGCCTTGGTTAGTTCACGTTCCCTTTCTCTCTGCTCTCTCTCGCGTTCACGTTGCTCTCTTTCGCGTTCTCTTTCTCTTTGTTCTCGTTCCCTCTCACGTTGCTGCTCACGTTCTCTTTCCCGTTGCTCCCTTTCTCTCTCACGCTCAAACTCCTTTTCTCTTTCCCGTTGCTCTCGTTCACGATGTTTGTCCTAATTCGAAAAAATAACAAATAAACAGTTATTTTATAGAAATACGGGAAAAGGATGTGTGTGTGCGAATAGGGGTACCCTTGTAAATTTACAAACCTGGTGGTAATTTCTTTCATTCCTACTCATTGCCAATGGTAAAGGCAGTGTTGGCAACGTCATTCCTGGCGGGGCCAGTCCCGGAGATTGAGTTGGAGTTCTATTTCTTGATGATGTCGATACTTGCGGTGACTGTCGATCACCAGAACTTGGTGACGGAGTAGAGCCATTCCTACCATTGTTGTTTCCAGTTGCAACTGGAGTCGGGGTCACTGACTCATTTATGGAGCCACCTTGTGCCAACCGTTGCTCAATTTCTTGTTCTTGCTGCAAAGCTTTTACAAAAGCTGTCTTCAAACGATTTGTATGTTCAGCTTTCAAAGCTTTCTTTACGTTCGATGTTACACATTGCTCACAAATGACTTTTCCTAATAGAAATAAACAGAACATATTACAATTATTGCAAACCCAATATTATTTACTGAATCGTAATGTTGCATTCTTTCATTGAGTGCAGTGGCAACTTGCCACATACCTTTAGTGCTCTTATCCCATTTCCACGTTGTAGTGAAATCTGTTCCACACTGAGAACAAGCAAACGGCTCTGGTGATACAAACGGAATATTAGGATCTTTGGTAATGTAGTCAACAACGAATTCAAGTCCAATAAGGGCAAGAAATTCCACGTTTGATGGATTAGGAATAAAGTTCATTTCTGGTGGTGGTGGTTTGGGAGGAGGAATTTGGAGTAGAGTCTTTTCAAGTTGTTTTCTCAACGCTAACTTGGCGGCAGCTTGTTTTTGGGCTGGAGTTTCATCCTCAGCTACAGGTGCTGCTGCCAACCGATGTCGTCTTTCAGCCTATGTTAAAATAATTTGTCAAAAAATATTAATAACTGTAAATAAGATAAATTACCAATCAAAGGTAGCAACTACGCTTCTACATAATATACATATAATTTGTAGCAAGTGTTTATAAGCCGTGCATGTCTATACATAAGTTAATTCACAGATTATTAAAACGTAATAGTATGTATATATACCAGAATGTAATATATGAGATTATGAACAAGAAAAAAAGTAGTTGTTTAAGAGCTGTTAATATCAAATATCCAAGTTATCATACAAGAAAAAATACTTTTACTTTGGAACATACACTATAGACGATAATGTAAACGTAAGGTAATATATATATATATATGTCTTTTAGATATATGAGAAATGAACTATGAACTGCTACGACACAATGAAAAACAAACGCTACTCGCTAGTCATGCGTATCGTTCTTAGAATAAATATGTAATATTACTATTATTAGGCTTCTTTGAGCAGCAACTTAATATCATAAAACTACAGGAAGATTAATTTGTCTAAAGATCACATCATCATTAGGATTACAAATTACAACAGATTAGCTGTAGGATCTTCTAAAAGTCGTTCTACGAGCAACAATTTAACTACCAAACCACAAACTGCGCATTTTAACAACCCACCTGATCAACCGAAGGAGTCAAAGCGACTCCTAAATTATTGCTATTACTGCTGCTTTGATTACCAACACCAATCATGTTAGAGTTAGAATTGGATGTCACAGTGGAAGGTAAGTTAACTACATTTGAAGTTGAGCTGGCATTTTTCCCTTCCAGATTGCTCGTACTAGGTATTGCAGGCTGTTTTATAAGACAGCACAAGAAAGTCATATAACCGATAACCATATACATTATCACATTTTGAAATCTTGCATTGTATCATCAGCCCTAATGCATTTTCGTGCTTCATACGACTATATTAGCTACCCTTTTTAACTTCAACTTGCATTAAAACTAATTTTTAGCATACCTGCTGAGCAGCGGTCGAACTAGATGAGGAATGTGCTTCCTTTGGCCTATCATATTTCTCTGGGATATTAGCTGGCGATACCGATGGAGATGGTACAGCACCCGGTGGGTTAGAGAACCCCATCATGATATTATTAGTAGACTGCGAACCCCGAGAGCCTTTGGAAATGGCCATATATTTTTTTGTACATTAGTACAGTCCTTTAGAAACTTTCAAATGCATTTTTGAATCTTAAACGTACCTCTCAAGAGCGATTGTTGGGCCATCAATAAATGCTGTGGTATATTGTTGTTGGAGGATCTTTGAGGAGCCATCATCAAAGGAGGAGGAGGTGGTTGAGTATGATGCATACTGGAACTTCTTGCTGGAGGTGGTTGCTATAAATAAAGTTACCCGAATAATTACATAAAATGCTGGAATTATATTTGATACTTAATTACATTTAATTCTTAACGTACCCCCTTCAGTAAAGTGGATACTTTGGCTGATGACATGGATTTGCTTGAATTCTGAATATTATTTTGGTTAGAACGGGAACTACTACTGTGGGAGGACGAAGATGTCTGTAAATTAAGTCCTGGAATGGGACCAAGTGCCGCCAAATGTGGATTTGCAAAAAGTCCACTCATTCCCAAATGAGATAGATTTAAGCCTGCGTCCCGTGAGCTTCCACCATTACTACTTGGCCCATTTGAAGTCAATTTAGGAGATGCTCGACCCTTGACGCCAGGAATTTGTAATGCCTGTGGATGAAGTCCCTGCAGATTAGGAAGATTTTGCAGGTTCTGCAAATTCTGCAGGTTATGCAAATGATTTTGATTTCCAAGTTGTTGGGTAAGTGATTGCTGATTATGGGCATTTGGTTGCTGTGTGAGGGACGAATGTAGAGAAGCACCTTTTGGACTGGGCACAGCTGAATTTTGCCCTGTATTGTTGCTGCTTGTAGCAGCGTTGTTGGATGGAGGTATACAAACATTTTCTTTCATTTGCTGTGATTGGCGTAACTTCTTCAACAAGACTAGCTTCATCTCTTCATTCCTAAGCTTTTGTTTTAATTTTCGTAGATTCCTTTCTCTATCACGAACTTCTTCTTCCGATAATTCCTGTGAGAAACAAAATACACAAAGTTTTAAAGATTGCTCATTTATAACAAAAATTTAAAGCATGTATGTGTGTAGTTTTTATTTAATCTTATTACCTTTATTATGGGCAATGGAGGCATCTCTCCACAATCGCTGTCTGATTCTTCATCGCATCCATTTACAGCCGCCCCATTTCCATTAATTTTCGTAGGAGGTTCATCTTCATAATCCACCACGATATCAGGA
Source organism: Zhuqinia jingwanae (assembly GCA_027744095.1). Taxonomy (NCBI): domain Eukaryota; kingdom Metazoa; phylum Arthropoda; class Collembola; order Entomobryomorpha; family Paronellidae; genus Zhuqinia; species Zhuqinia jingwanae. The sequence goes on along the minus strand of JAHZNC010005517.1, from coordinate 1,183 downwards.
CTTTCAGCATAGCTTCTCTCAGCTCTTGGACGAAGACTTCTACGTACAGGTAAGGTGGAACGGTTGACATCAACGTTGCCTTCCGGAACATACGTATCCGGTTCCTTTTTTCGCTTTATTCCCGCTGAAATCGAATGCTGCTTTGCATTTGCTGGGCCCCACAAACTGCTACTAGCAGCTGGGATAACATGAGTGGTGGGTGCAGAATGAGATGATGATTGTGCTACTCCTGCGGAACTGCTCCTGCTACTAGCTGTACTTGACGAGCTTTCTCTGCCGTCTGGCCGTGAAGATGTTCCAACAACTGTTCCAGCACCACTTAGCATACTCATAAAACGGTTTAGATCAGGAGGCACGGGAATTTGAGGTATACCCGCCAACGGTAGTGGTAACCCTAAACTAGGTAGATTAGGAAGATGAGGAATATTTAGGGGAAGAGGTAGATTGAGGGGAGGAATGGTAAACGAGCTTGGACTCCCCATGGCAGTTGTATCCGGGGACATCACATCTTGCCGTGGAGTTGGAGTAGGTGCCGGGCTAGGACTGTCTTTCCTATAATAAATAATATACAGTTAATGTTAATATTCTTGTTTGTAAAGAGTAAAGACAAATAAGGTATAATTAAAGTGCCAATTTTACTTTGCTACTTACTTGACACTTAAATCCACCACGTCCTCCATGATTAGTCTTTGTATTTTTTTTACTGCTCCTCACAGCTGTCTTGGCCTAATTATTATCGACAAAGTATACCTGAAAATCACAATAAAATAGTTCCGTTTTATTAAAAAGTAATTATTTTAAATACATATTGCTACGTAAGACAGGTTATCCCGAAAAAGCACCTGTACCAAAACTGGCAGCACAAGAAAAAAAACATTTCGTGAAAGCTTGTTGTCTAGAAAAGTTTGATAAACATGCCGATAAACAACTGATTTCTCCATTTTCCCAGATGATGATACCATACCACTTTTATACACAGCAGTCAATAATACTGACAAAAAACAAAATCAACTTATTCTGTCACAGCGACGTGTGCAGCGTGCACTATCAACAACAACTACACACGGTGCACCGCTGTAAAATAAAAGCACAAATGCATGGTGCATTGCTTTTTGCTCTTCTTCAAGATCAGTGAATTGAGTGAATAAATGTACTATAACATGTAGCAATGCATTGTAAATTG
>JAHZNC010005516.1:0-28367 GCA_027744095.1 Zhuqinia jingwanae | reverse complement strand
AACCAACCAATTTGCTGTACAATAATAAATAAGTGACTATTGTGAAAATCAACAAAATGATGAGATAATTTGCGCCTGATTTAAATTGACGAAAATTTTGCCTATACATCTGATGTTGTTTCATTTCCCATTTTAACCATTGATTTACTGATTTGCGTTGTAACTGCAACATATGATGAAATTATTTCATTGATATATTTTAAAAGATGCATGGCTTACAAAACAGTAAACATTTGTGAAGTAAAATATTGGCTAACATGCATCGCATATATATTTGAACATTAATGTCATCATGTGTAGGGTTATCAGCGCAACTCTTTGAGGACATGGGTCATCCATTATGCAGCAGTTTAAGAGCAACCTCAATAGACAGTTTATCTCTACACACAGATTTGAGCGACGTGCCAGACCAAGAGGAAGTCGTTGAGGGGGAAGAAAGCAGTAGTGCACCCTTAGGGGAGGAAAGAGGGGACGACTCATTGGAGGGTAACACTCAACAAAGTAGTGGAGGAGATCCTTGCTGCAGCAGCGCTAGCAGCAGTCGTTCCAGTTCATCAAGTAGTAACCACGAGTCATCATTTTCGTCATCTGACGGCGATTGTGATTTGAGTTTCCTTTTCAATCACAAAGAAATTGTGGCAAATCCGATGAGAGTAGCCATGCTCCAGCGATTTGTATCTCAGTATAGAAGTAATCCCAACGATAGTCATTTACAACATCTACTTTCTATTATTCTCTCTGGTCCTGAGTTTTCTCCTCGAAGGAATCGTTTACGCCACGTTTCAACTATTCAGGATGCAGCAAGACTAATTCGGTAAAAGAAAATATAAATTACAAGGAATATCCCAACACGTTTTATTTCATTGGTAATTAGTTTCGTTAGGTTTTAGAATAATGTAATTTTGTAATTATGATTATGTTGTAGATGTTCCAAGTGCTTGCTGGTGAGGTGCCATTTTGCACAGCTTGTTCCAACGAAGAGGAATGGAGTAAGATTCAGTTTCCATTGGGGCAACCTGCACTAACCCCGCAACAACAACAACAGCAGCAGCAACAAGATGGGGTACTCCCTCCAAGGCGCTCATCGGTTGATGAGGAGGATGAGGATGATGGCTATTTCTTCCCTGACCCTGATCCACTACCGCCGGTTGTGAAACCAGACATTGTATTTTTTGGGGAAGATTTACCCGATGAATTCCATGCTAACCTAACTATGGACAAACCCCATTGTGATCTCTTGGTGGTAATTGGATCGTCATTGAGAGTCAGACCGGTATCTTTGATTCCAGGTATGGTTTGAATGATAAGTAGAATCAAAAAATAGATAAGCTTTTACATGATGAGATAATTTGCGTCTGAAATATGACGATATCAGTTGCCTGCCTATTTATACAACGTCTGATGATGCTTTTGCAACTTTAAAGAAAACGAACTTATATATTGTTATCGCTATCAAAAAATAATGATCTATAAATTCTATTTTATTTTGATTTCAGGGATGATCCCAGCTGAAGTTCCACAAATCCTGATTAACAGAGAACCACTTCCACAGGTTCAGTTTGACATTGAGTTGTACGGTAATTCTGATGCAATCGTAGCTCAGTTATGCGGCATGATGGGGCCCGACTTCAAAGATCTAGCGAATTTAGAGCCATTGGAAGAAGTATCAAAACTCGCAAAGGATGGATCCGAGGATCTAGAAAATGAAGTAGGTGAGCCCAAGTCGGAACATGATGTTGAAGCTTTGAAAGCCTGTTGGGAGCCGAAGACGACCCATAATCTTGCAGATAAATTACCTCGTAAGTAGATTTTTGTTATGTATGATAAAGTACATTCTTCTTCTTACATATACTAAATTCAAATTGTTATTATAAATGTTGAATTTTTATAAATGCTTGTGTTCTTGCAGCTAAATCCTACTTAAAATGGAGACCTCATCAGTTTGTATTCGAGGGTGCTGAAGTACTGTACGATCCGGACGATGATGATGATGAGGATGAAGACGAGGAGGAAGATGATGATGACAGTAGTGAGGATGAGGAAGAAACAAGTTTCAATTCTGAAAACTGTGAAATTGGATCGAAGGAGCATGCGACTACTAAATCGTCCACTGAGGTTCCAGCTTCTGCGGAAACTCACGGCGAGAAGTCAATTACTAAAACTTCTCCGATGCTCATAACTAATAGCCAATCATCAACTACTGATAAACCTTAACCAGTCATTTACCATAAGAGTATAATATGTATGTGTGAACTGAAAGCAGTCATTTATCGCTGACCATCCTGACATTATTATTATATGCGTAAGCAGAACATTTCAGAAACTATAAAAATTCCAACCCAAAAAAAATCAATCGTTATATACAGCAATACAGCAAATGGAAAAATGGATAAAAGTAACAATTCTGTTGTGGCGTGTGAGGACGTAAGTACATATACCAATGTAATTGTCTAGCGGAGTTGATTTGGTTGTCCTGTAGTGGTTTGAACAGACTATGTATGATGCTAACAGTATATGCTGATATGAAGAATGAAAATTAAGTTGTAAATACCAAATTAATTAACTATAAATTTTATCATTGATTGTACGAATAAAGATAGTCTCTATGTAGTTGTTTCTGAGTTAAATTGCAACGGTTTTAGATATGGATATTGATATTTGTAATAATAATGTTCCCCCAACCCAATAATATACCCCAATTCAGGTTCAGTTACACTTTATAATTGGTCTTGTAGTTCCCTGCCAGTAGATATACTTATCACATAACGTTATATTGTAGAATGGTGTATTTCGTTATATCGAATACCACAATTTAAATATGTAATTTTTATAAGCAAAAATGATTACTGATGAAATGTTTGTTTTCTGCGCTAATGTGAGGTATCGCTGTATGTACTAATACAAATGAAATTGTTTTGTGTTACTGTTATTCCTTAGAAAAGATTATTTTTTAATTATTTGCGAAAAACGATTATATTGTTAAGGTTGATTTTATGATTGTTTTGGAATGAAAGTATCAAAATACAAATAATGCGTACATATATTATTTATGCTTCTAATTATGCATTACTATTACTAATTAAATTAATTGTATTATAAATATAACAGTTGTTCATTAAACTCACACGACGACCTTTCCATGATAAGATAGATGACACATACATAAATATAGCGGCACGAGATTTTTTTTGGGTTTTATAATAAATGGAAGAGCGTGCTCGGGCAATCTAATCGAATTCTAACTAAAAGCGTGATTTCCGTTTTCCTCACGGTAAAAAAAATATATCTTATAAACAATAATATATACATTTAAGCAAATAATTATTATTGTAGCCGTCAATTTTTATTATACAAATTCGGTTATGCGTTGCGTAATAATAATTATTATCACCATTATTGTTGTTGTTTTATAATCTTTATATAGAAATATTTTGACTTGATCGTACATACAAAGTATTATAATTATTTAAAAAACCACTCGTTTTTCTTGTCGTGTTGAAGGAAAGGAGAAAAAAATAAATTGCAATGAAATGTTTTTGTATATTATCTTGTGTTCTTGCAAATTCTGTTGTTGGACTAGCTGAACTTTTGCGTGCATAAAAAAGACTGAATAGAAGAGCAGCAGCGTCAGGATGTGTTGTGGTGCCAGTGGCAATGAAGTGCAGGCAGACCATCATCCTTTCACTTTCCATAATTTCTAGTCGCCCCATATTCACATTACATACAACATGTGTTTTGCTTTCTTTTCACAAAAACAACAAGCTGAATGATTCAACCTTTGATTTTTATTGGAAGCATTTCTGATTTTATACCAGTTGGCAGTTAGTTTGTTTGATTGGCCGAAAATCACCAAATTATTTCACCTAAAAACCTAAATCAAATAGGGTTTGTTCTAATGTTCATAAACGTTTAAAAGATAAACTGCGTATCCCTTTGACCTTGGGGTGCTTCTATTTTAGTTTGGTGCAAACAACTATGCAGCCGAGATTTTCCACCTTTATCTAATCTAGCTTCCCCGACACACTCCATTATTAACTTTGGAATTACGTTCTTTAGGTAAGTTAAGAAAGTTAGTTTATAAGTGCGGGTGGATGGATGGAGACCACGGTTGTCAATGTTGTCCCGTGATTGTGATTACTCATATATTTGTAAAGGTTGAAGTTGTTTAAAACTATTGTCCTTGTTTCCTTTTAGAACCCTTGAAATTATAAAATGCCAAAGAATAAAGCGTGGGGAGAAAATTCAAAGGCTGCAGAGGCAAGGGTAAGAAAAGCAGATGCGAAAAAGGCAGAGGATGACAAAAAAGCAAAAGCAGTAGAAGACGCGTACTGGCAAGATGACGATGGTAAATTAGCGAAAAAACAAAATAGGAAGGTAAATGCTGAGCGTTATCATTGATTAATAAATGATTCTAGATAAGTGTAAAGGCTACATGGTATTATAAAAGCTGATTAAGAACGTGAAGATTTAATACAATTAATATTTTACAGGAGGAACAAGAGAAAAAGCGGTTGGATAAGGTACAGAGGAAAACAGAAAGTAAACAACTGGAAGAGGAGGAGACAAAGCAGTTGGCCAATCAAAAGCCAAGTCAAGCTCCAGCAAAACTCACACAGGCACAAATAGCGGTAAATGAACTAGTAGAGCGCTGTCAATTACCTTAATAAATGGATGTTAGAATGCTAATATTGTTTAACCTTTTATGTAGTCTGAAAAGGAAAGAAGAGAAGCAGCAGCAAGAAAAGCATCATCAGTGGCCAGTAAAGCTCCGAAAGCTGCACCTCTGGTGGAAAATCTTAACCGAGAAGCACCCGTAGAAGAAGCAACAACGGTAGACGAGGCCCTTAAGTTACTAGCAGTTGCCGACTCCAGTAGTAGTGCTGTAGACCGTCATCCCGAAAGGAGAGCAAAGGCTGCCTATAATGCATTTGAGGCTGCAAGGTTACCAATTCTCAAGGCTGAAAACCCATCTCTTCGCTTGTCACAACTCAAGCAAATGGTGTTCGATGAATGGAAAAAATCACCTGAAAATCCAATGAACATGGAACACGCAGCCTATAACTCCTAAGAAAATTACTTTAAATTGGACGTTACATTATCCAAAAGATATAGAGGCCGTGATTGGACCAGTAATTTGCAATCCTGTTAAAATTCCTGCTTTTGTGCATGTGCAAGTGACAACAAAAACTTTATAAAACACATACAAAAATGTCCCTGATTTTCGGGCTTACTTTATATTGAAAATGCTAAAATTTATGTGTAAGCGCTAATTAACATGTCATATATTTTGATGCTTCTTTATAAAATAAACATATTCCAACTATTGACTATAACAAAAATATTTTTATACGACCGATAAGCTTTATTTACGTATTATAAAATTCAGTAACATTATTAATTATTAGAAAGTTAGTATTATTTTTCACCGTTTACTTATATTTAAAACAAATCTTAAACCTTACAATACTCGTGCACTTTCACTTTTTAACTTTCACTGGTATTTAAAAAAAATCGTATCGAACAATAAAAAATTGATGAAACGCTAATTTTACAATTCGCTAATAATGTCGTAATAAACTTATCCAATATAGTAGCATGTTGAAACGATAAAGTAATTTATAACGGACGAAGTGGAGGGACAGAAGATAATAGGAAATGGGTTTGCTGTTGGTGTCCATGCTTTACTTGATTGTGTGGAGGGTTGGTGGGGTGCGATATCGTTGAGAAGGAGATTTATTGGCAACGGCCATAACACTTTCCTTGAAATGCTGTGCAACTGCATTGCTCTTCTTGCTCTCTGCAAAGTATAGAAAGGGTTACGTAATTACAAAGTGTAAGAAAGGTAGAAAATGGCTAAAAAAAATTAATAAGCATACTTCTTAAAGGAAACCCCATTTCATCATATCCTGGCATCAAAATTGAATTTGTGTAATTTTCGTGAGGGTTATTGGCTTTGAGAAAAAAATCCGTCATGAGATCTAGAAATGGAAAAATTCTGCAGGTCCTGGGATGAACGGATGGAACTTTGCCCAACGTAACTTGTGGAGATGTTTGTTTCAGAATATCTTCATCCTCATTCCCAGCATTTTGAGAAGTTTCGTTCCCAAAATATAAACTGTCTTGGTTTTCTATATCAAAACAAAATGAGTTATATCAGTTATTTGCTGACATTGGATATTTTATAATTATGTAGATGTACAATTCAAATTACCAAAGAAATCCGCATGAGTAAAACTATGTTTCTTTTGTGAAACTTTTCCGGAACTTGCAATGCTGATCGCCTCTTCTGCTGTCAGACCTCCTATAAATTGTATAATAAATTAAAAAGTCAAACTTTTACTCGCGAATGATTTGTAATTATTATGTTTATGATTGAAATGCAAACCCATCTGCCTACATACCTCTGTATCTAAGTTCATTCATGTATTTTCCTTGTTGCCAAATCAGGCAGTCATGGCTCGTAGCAGTGTGGATTCCTTGACAGTTTATACAACACGGGACTTTTGCAACGCACACTTGTCTTTGATGCATCCCACCACAAAATGAGCACCTAGTTTGAGCTCTGCATTGTTTCCCCTGATGACCATACCGACAACAACGAGTACATTGCATGGGATTAGGAACCTGAAATAATATATACAATAAAAATAACACAACATTAACATCATTTTAATATCTCAAGTAATCACTGAGAAACTTTTTTTAAATGCATATAAATGAATTTCACCTGGAGTTCAAAAACTTCATTGAAAATCTGAACTGCTTTAGGGAGAAATCTCAAATTGAAAGAGATGAATGCGCAGGGTCGTTGCATTCCATGAGCATACCCACGGGACTTTTCAGTTACATATCGAACGGAATAAACTTCAGGATAAGTTTCACGAATCCCATCTTTCAAGTCTGAAGGTTCCAAATCGGTTGGCAACCCTTTGATAAATCCAACGACACGTGGCGTATCAGGGAACGTCATCTTGCAAGGGATTCCAGCAAAGTAGCCAAGAGATCCAAGCATTGTGATCAAGGGCTCTGAATCACTAATAATTTGTAGACCTCCATTGGCCATCTTCTCATATCCAAACTTGAAATTCAAGGCCAAGTGAGGGTTTCCATTGGTAAGGTGTTGCAAGATGGCCACTCGGATTTGTTTAACTATCCAATAGTCCGTTAAGTTCGTCATGCGACACCCACTCACTTTGCTGTAGATTGAGATTTTGTATTCAGATGGACCTTTGCCGTGTTGTTGGTTTGGTGGTGTTGTTGAACTGGCAATGACAACTGGATTTTCGCCTAATGAAGAAATCCCAGAGTCGCGACTGTGGCGTGACTTCTCGAGCACGGAGCTATTAGCGGACGTATCACCGTCATCGGAAGAAGTAAACATAGTTACGTTGAGAAGCATTTTCAATTCATCTTCGCCCAATTCCTCCAGTTGACTAGAATGAAGGTTAGACTTATTAAAACTCATAAAGGAGGTGTTATCAGCGATATCATCAAAGCTCGTATTCGAGGAGAAGCTCATGTTGCTCCGATTCCAGTTGGACTTCATGGGAGTTGTATCCTTTCCTGCTTCTAGTGGCATCTTGACTCTTGATTATTAAATGGCACGATGGGTTTATAAAAATCGATTTTAAACACGAAATACAGGAATGAATCAGCAAAAAAATCTAAATAAATTACTTTATTTATTTTTCATAAAACGACTAATGGATACTATAATACTGGAACCCGAATTAGAGACAAAATGAACGGTTGCTTGCTTGTTGGCAAAAATACCACTTTGAATGATTTTGAATCTACACTCAAAAACTTACATCTAGTGAGCTTGTTGGGGGTGCATTTTCAATCGCGTCAGCAATGTCCATAAACACTTTGTTGCCATGGCCCATTCCTTCAGACACAGTAATAATTTTGTATTTTGCAAATTGGCATGGGCAAGTGTAATCCAAATCCAAAGTGATAATTTTTTCTCGCATATATAATTTTAGGGGAATCTGCGGAATCTGCATTTATTTCGTTAGCTTCAATTGACTTCGTTTGGATAAAAATGACTTGCAAGACTACCCCACGAATGAGAATTTATTTCCTACACAAGTAAGCGACGGAGTACAATGCGTCATGGTTATTTTCTGAACCAGTGCAGTGTCGGACAATCTCATTCTCCCATTTTTATTTACCAAAATTAGCCTTTTTAGAGATTGCTGAAAGGATAATATACTGTATCCTTGACTCTGAACTGACTGAGGTTAACACTTTAAGCAGGCACATCCTTGCTTTTTAATCCAACATGAGGGTTGTTTTCTCTGTGCTAAGTTCAATTCAAAAATGTCTCCTCACAAATACGTCCGGCTTACCACTTGCAGATCCTCCAATTTGCTATTTGAGAGTGGAGAACAATTCCATTTGTGGTGTACTTCGAACTGGTCTTCAGGAAAAATGGAATCAGTTTTTGAATTCCGGGATATTCCTTAAGCTTGGAACAAGGCGATTTCTATGGCCTATTATTAAAAAAACGCATGGATAGGATTGAAGCAAGTTTAAAATACGCCAATTGTAATTTGGAAGAACTAAAAACGAGTTTTCCGAAATGGGACGATTTTTTTTTGAAGTGCATGACTTATTCCAAGCATTTGAGGTGGAAGACGATGGGCTTATAGAAATTGCGGAAATGAGTGTTGCTTTAGATAATGCTGGGGATATTACACTGAGAAAGGATAGGATTCCCCAACTTATTGCCGGTAGCGGGGATGGAACTGGCAGTATTGACTTTGTATGAGCAACAAGGGGTTCAGCAGTCCGAGTCCCCGTTCACCGTTGGCAAAAACATTTATGAGTAAACAATGACATTAAATTCATTCGCTGGACGAGTACAGTTCAACAGATTCGTGGATCCATTAATTTTGTGCAATTTCAGCTGTATCTATGTACGCCATGACAGAATGATACAAAAGTATCTTGAGTCTTGATACTTACCAACTTACCTACCTACTTTAATTCTTGTATCATGTTTCATTGACTCTTCCTCCAATAAATACAATCTCCATCCCATAAAAAAATACTATACAATTTTCGTGCTTTGTATTGAGTTTCAAAATGCAAAATTTTTATGCAATATTCGGAGATTTTTGTACTTTGACAATAATTTTACACGCCAACGAATTTCATAAACATTGTTTACAATTTAGAAAAAAATATTATGGGGTGACAACATAAAATGTAGCTTGTGAATCATTCAAATATTTCCCCACAACCCACAACTTATATTGAATAATTTCATTAATCAATATTACTTATTTTATGATTTTTTTCCATTTGGAGCAACGTTTTCATAATCATACATTAGAAAATTTAGTCAACATTAAATATATTTACGCAACAAAAAGTATTATATAACTTTTGCTTCTTAAAAAGGAGCCAACTTTCTGTCTACTCGCTCTATAAGGAAACGATTATTTTGAACTCTGCTAATTTTCTAGAATTTAGTTTTCATGTTATATTTAGGCATACTATCCATCCCCTCAATCTGTAATCAATGTTGACGAAAAGTGGATGCAAACATTATTTCTGATTCTCTTCCGTACATTTAAAAAACACTGATAAAAAATGTACAAACGACAATACCTACCGACAATTTAAGTTATGTTATTATCATAATAGCTTATACATATTGCATCAAAATATATAAGATTATTAGTTGCACTGATTTGCAAACATTGTTTGCTTACATCGTTGCACCCAATTAACACCTTTTGATAGATGATAGAGGCACTATTAAATAGGTATTTATGCACCAATGCACTTTGCCCCAAAGTGCCATATTTACCATTACTAGCTTACAGTAATATATACATTGTTGTAATTGTATTGTAATTGTACTATACATTTGACAGTTATTTCTATTATTATTACGTGGCCTCTGACATGATCCAAAAACTTTAATATTACAAAAAAAACGTGATGTCAATCTAAACTGCATCGAATTACCTAGTGTACATACACATCGAATTATTATCACATCAGTGAAAGTGTACATACTCAGGATAAAATTGTTGTCCCATGAAAACCTATATCAAAAAACCCCTCATTATTATTGTATGTATGTATATTGTACACATGTACTATATTGCTATTTGCATGTAAATGTTTTTATTTTATTTCGTCTTACAATACAAATTGTGTAGGTTTTTTGGTTTGGTTAAGATGTGTTGTCAGACGTATTGGGACGTATTTGGACGTCTTGGTCATTTGATATGTTGTATATATACCCCTACAAAATGGTAGAAGACATTTTCAGAGAATGGAAACTGGCCTAGATTGTACTTTGAATTTGACAAAGCCCTGTAAAACATGAATAATCCATTCACTTTAATGCATTTCACTGATAATCCTCCGATTGCGATATTGCAGCTTTTGCAGTCACAGGTAAAAAGGGGTGAAGTCTTAATAATAATTACGTCTCCAAATCAAATACAAATAATGTGAAGGGTCATTCATTACTATGCATAATTAAGGTATTTCATTTCAAATTGAAAAGCAAAAAGAGAGAAATGAACTAACGTCTAGAGGACATCAAGTCAAAATGTATTCTTTTTTTCTCTATACTTTTTGAAGTAGATAGTGACTCAACGATTTTCACATAAAAATATGATAATTTATTTTTTCCGTGTTAAATGAAGCGACAAATAACAGGTCACATTTTGTAATAGTATTATATTTTTGAAGCTATAAAGATACATATGGAAAAATAATAATAAGGAAGCTCATTTAGGAGTATTTACGGCTCAAGAAATATTTCAATGACTACTCATCCATGTTCAGTATTATCTTAATCGTGTCATATATACCAACAACACCACTTGAACAGATGTATATAAAAAAATTGTAACTGATTAAAACTACTTTGCATTGCACTGAAAAACAAAAAAAGTATATATATACATGCATTTGTTTGACATGAACAGGTAATTCACTTTTACCTGAGAGATGAATGACCAGGCACCACTTATTACTTGTCTTTTTTCTTACTTATCTTTAAAAAAGAAAGATTCAAGTTTTTGAATTGTGCATCGCACACTATTTACGTGAAATACAGGTGAGCTTATATATTTTGTGCATTAAAAATTGATATTTTTTACAGTTCACTTCGAAAACGTAAATACGCAAAATTCGATTTCACTTTCTTTTCAAGAAAAAAAAATCTATTTTATATCACTTAGGAGGTTGAGTTGAGTCGGAGTGAGCGTACGTTTACTGTTGGTTTGTGTATCCATTAAAAATTGAAAATATGGGAATTTACGGGGGACTGGTTATTTTTCTGTTGGTATATTTGGGAGATTTGTGTATAGCTCAGAATAGAAAATCTTTGTTTGATGAGCTTCCAATGAATGGAGCTCTCGGAGGATCAAGTTCAGTGTTGGTACCTTCAACTTATTCAGCGACTACTTACGAAACAGAAGCAAGTGTGTTACATCCGGGATCTGAGACAAATGAGGATGTCATGTCAAGCCCTATCAAGCGTGCAGATACAAGCTCATCGTCGCTTTTTGATGAGCTTCCCAATCAAGGAGCGTTGAGGAGATCTTCATCTGCTCGAACTCGGAACACACGAGATTCTTCATTCATATTTGAAACCGGTGGTAGTATTGAATATGACATACGACCATCAAAACCCTCATCAGAGTTTAATGTAGCTTTTGTGGAAAATTCAATTATTCCACAAGTTGTGAACTCTATTGCGACAAATACACAAGTTCCTTTTTTGAGCGGACAACAAATTGTTGGTGCGTCGGTGCCAGTTGTATCACCTGCTACAATTTTCCACCCCTTTGGTACGTCATCACGGGTACCTAATCAAAAGAATTTAAACTATCATCACAGACCACCTCCTTCTTCAAGAACACAATCGTGGCAGCAACAAGGATTACCTGTACGTGCTCCACCAAGATTGAATTCAAGAGATCACCAACTTGACAAGTTTAACCGTTCTGTTCAGCATGTCTCTGCAAGTGCAGCCGGTCCAACTGTTATAGTTTATGCAAATCCTGATGGAAGCCGAGTTGGAAATGCAGCCTCCCACATTTCTCGTCCGAAATCCGACAAACCAGCGACTAAAAATGAAGTTCACTACCACTATCATATTAATGGAAATCAAGTAAAGGCACCCGGTACACGCCCTTTCACAAACAATCGTCACAAGTCACGAATACATAAAGGTTCGAACAGTGGTGGATCCTGGAGAACACATTCTCCTCCTCGTAGAGGTCACTCGCATAGACCTCGTCCTGGCATGGGACACCACGGACACCAACACGGAAATCGTCCAGGGCATGGCCACGGTCACGGAAATCGTCCAGGACATGGCACGGGACATCATGGACACCAACACGGAAATCGTCCAGGACATGGACATGGAAACAACCAAGAGGGAAGTGGGATGAATCAAGGTGACAATGACAACGAAGATGGCGAAGACAATAATCAACAAGGAGGCAGTGGACACCAACACGGAAATCGTCCAGGGCATGGCCACGGTCACGGAAATCGTCCAGGACATGGTCATGGAAACAACCAAGGAGGAAGTGGGATGAATCAAGGTGATAATGACAACGAAGATGGTGAAAACAATAATCAACAAGGAGGCAGTGGACATCAACATGGGCATGGACACCAACACGGAAATCGTCCAGGACATGGCCACGGAAATCGTCCAGGGCATGGCCACGGTCACGGAAATCGTCCAGGACATGGAAATCGTCCAGGGCATGGTCATGGAAATCGTCCTGGTGGTGGTGGTGGTGATAATAGCGGTGATAATGAGGGTGACAACAACAACAATCAACAAGGTGGCAATGGTAACCATGGACACGGCAATGGGTGGTCTTCAAATGGAGGAGGCAATGGTGGAAATGGAAATGGAGGAAATGGAAATGGTGGGAATGGAAACGGTGGTAATGGTGATAGTGGAAATGGAAATGGTGGTAATGGAAATGGAGGCAATGGTGGCAATGGAAATGGTGGTAATGGAAATGGAGGCAATGGTGGCAATGGAAATGGTGGCAATGAAGGAGGTAATTATGAACCTGAGGATTCAAATCCTGGTGGAGAACCCGAAGGTCCGCCTGATGAAGACAATAATGCTCCTGGTGGTGGAAACGAAGGGGGTGTAGATAGTAATGAAAATGGGGGCAACGGTGGTGAAACTGATAACGGTGGTAGTACCGCTGGAACCGGTTATCCTGCTTCGGGGAAACCTGAATCTCGTCTACGTTTTTCCCCGGAGGAAGACAGTTCAAGTAGTTCAGAGGAATCCGAGCAACAGGAAGACTTCAGCACGAGACAATTGTTCACAAAGCGTAATCGTCACAATTCTGTAAATTCCATTTCACTTACTTACGAACGACCACCACCCGCGGACGCTCCAGTCCCACCTCCATCATATGGAGCACCGTCTTCTCAATATGGTCCACCTTCTCAAGAATATTTACCACCACCAACATCCGGTCCTCCTGCACCTCCTGCTGATCCCCCTGCCCCGCCGGAAGACCAGTACCACACAACAATCACTTTGCAAACTATCCCCATTACAAAGCAAGTCACAGAATTTGTTCAGGTACCAAACATTGTTCACCAGATTTCCTCCACGGGACAAGGGTCAGTGGTATCAGATCAACCAAACCAAGAAGATGACAATGAAGAGACTCCTCCTCCTCCTCAGCATGGCTACGGTTCCCCACCCAAATCTAGAAGAAAGCAACCAAAACAAAAGCAAATCCAAAAAAATCCTCAGCAACAAGGATTTCAGGCTCATCTCTCAAAATTTCTTAGTTCCACTGGGGTAACAAATGACAATGCAGCATCATTACTTGGACAGAATAGAAATCGTGGCTCAGATTTGGAGCTATTAGACTTATTAGGGGCCGCTGGAAGATTGCAGCATCATCAACAACAACATACTTCCATTTTAAATCCGGCTGTCAGCAATCCCTTTTCAAGTGGACTTTTTTCTGCGTCACGAGGCCCAGTTGGGCCTACGGGCATTCGTCAAATTCTTCCTATTGGAGCTTCCTCGTCTTCAGATTCGACTGCAGACAATTTGCGGGAGATAATTCGGGAACAGCGATACCAAAATATTTTGACTGACCTGAGAAGCCGCTTGAGGGAAGAAACGAGATCAGGGGACAGAGCGCGTTCGGATTACAGGGGTTTATTTTCCAAGGGAGCATTGCTGTTAAGTGCATTAACATTATTGCCTACAGTTGTAAGTCCTTTTGCAACGGCAACAGCAGCAGCAGGAGCAGGAGCAAGTTCAATTGCAAATTACATGTTGCCATTAATACCAGCCACTGGTCGTCGCAGGAAGCGCTCTACTGGTATCCAAGAGTCTCTCACAAATTTTCATTTGGATGAGTTGGAAAAATGTTTATCAAATTCAACTGCAATATACGACGGTAGGGTATCATCACAAACAGGAACCACTGTACCTTCCGAAATAGATTGGATAAATTGCGCATATTCACTGGACAACATGGAAAAATGTATGGGAGAGGGTGGACAAGGGGCTTCATCCGGATCTTCCGATATTTTGGGTGCTGGGAATAATTGCACGCCTGAGAAACTACGGTTTGCAAACCCACATACAATGCCACAGATACGATTGGAATTGTCCAAGCACTTACGAGCTGACTTGCTACTGAGAAATTCCGGATGTTTGCAGTTGGAATTGTGTGAAAATATGCAAGAAGTTGCTCAAGTTGAGGAAAATGAGAAAAATCCCGGATTATTTCAAGCATACTTGAGGTAGCTATCTAAAAGACTATATAACTATTTAAATTAAGTACAAATTGGTTTCTTGTTTGCGCATAAATATTTGGATTTCATATAATTTTTTACAGATCCTTTGGCGATGTTCAGGTGCAGGATAATCCCTGGGTACATCAGGTCATTGATGCTTACAACGGAAATAAATGTGCCAGCTTTCATTGTTCATTGGCGAAATGAACGGTAATTTTATAAAGAAAACAGAAAGTGTAACAAAATAAAACGGTGAATGTGATACATGTATTAAGATATCAATTTAGAGGAAACCGAATTATGTATGTATAATAATGTGTCAAATCAGTTTACACTTTTTTTTCTTATTTAGTTATAGTTAGTATCTTATTTTCTTTATGCCCTTGTAACAGATTTTTCAATGAATATTTAATTTTTATAGCAAATTACTTTATCGACTTTTGAGAATTTAAGTATGTAATCAATAAGATGTTCTTAATATGGTAAAATAAAAATGCGACATACATTAATATATAATGAAATTGAAGATTAATGGCGTATAATTATAAATACAATCATTATTATAAACATTTTCCTATTGAAACCGCACGCATTTGAAACAATCACCCTCCCGAAAATTACGCTATTCGAAAGTTTTATTATGTGGGCTCATATATGTATGGTACCTACGCAAGAGTAATCTGATAAGTACATAATATGATTTTCAAAATAAGCAGGTTTAAAAAAAATCATAACTTGTAGTCGTCAAGTTACCGAGTGAACTCTAAAATTGAACATTTAATTTGTGCGTATTTATGAGGTATTATTATTTACAGTTTATGTAACATGATTTACAAAACAATGGGCAATATTTTAAAAATCGAAAGTGAAACTTTTTCGGGTGAGTGCGTCCGACGTAATTACCTTGTATGCACAAACAGATTCCCATATAGTCTCAAGTTTCATATCACAATAATTTGAATTTGTCATTGTACCTGCGTCGTGTATGAATAATTGAAATGACAAGAATAAACTTGCAATAATAATAATTATTATTACGGTTTTTGATTGCTGTTACAAAACATTATACAACAGTGAATGTGCAAGTCTGAAAAGGTTTAAAAGTTTAGGTGTTCATCAGAGGAAACACACCTGAAGCTTTTTATTGTTAATCCTCATTATCGTCATCATTCAACATATTATACATAAAACTATCACCATAAAAAGATGCAAAGTCATATCCGCTCTGTGAAATAATATAATTGTCTTTTTCACTGGTTACAAATATGATGTGTAATAATATGACATTAGATTATATCATAAAACTTTGCGTGTCATCCAAATAAATAAAAAGAATATGTCATATAATAAATTTAGTGAACAATGCTACTAGCTCTACAAAACTTTAAAAATTCTAGTAGCAACTTTCAATTTCTCTCACAAATTTAAATTAGCTTATTGTAATGTGAGCAGCCGTCGCCCATTACTGTTTGTTTGTTACGTAATACCTAAACTAAACTGGTAGATAGGTTTGCATAGAGAAAACTATGATGCATCCCCAAAATACTTTTACATTGAATGGGCACTCGGTAGCGTAGCACAAAAGTGTTTGTTAAAAGGGCATTTATGAGCACAATGCATTGTGTTCATAAACTAGACTAATAATAAATAAATAAAAATGAAACAACAATTAAATGTGTGTTCTATCTCTGTCCGCGGTGCGTGGATTGTTTTTTTTAGAATCCTTTGGTCCGTCCCTCTAAGTAATAGTAATAATTGTTTTGTAGATATAAACTGAACTTTAGGATCTCTCTTAATAATCAGGAAGTATTTCATGGCGAACCAAATAACTAAATATATATTTCAGGTAGTGTATGTGATAACAATGATAAAATTTGGGAGTCGACAACTGCGACGATGCACTTTGTCATAAGTTTACAAGCGTTTCATCCAAATCATTTTCGTTAGGTAATGAAAGTACTTCACGGTTTCACGCGAAATGCGCGAAATTATCATAAATCCTTTTAGTTCAATGCGACTCACCTTTCCCCTTTTGGAGACTGCAGTGCAGAAAGAAACGAAATTCACACAAAAGAAGCTGCTTGTGCTTAATATAGATGCATGCTTGCTTTTTTTATTACTCAGCATAAATCAAAGTGAAAAATTATTTGGAATATCATCAAATAACATATATTTGTGCCATAGCTGGCAGGAGCGGATAATAAACTTGTATCTTATGTCAGTGGTTTAGAGTGTGATTACTGATTATACTACTGAAGTGTGAAGGAAAATGCTCGAGTGAAATAAGAGAATGTAGCACTCAAAACAGATTTTTTTATTTTATATGCACCCCAGCACAAAGAGCAAAATTGGTTTGAGACAAAATTCAAGTCTCATATTTCCCCAACCACCTTACATTAACGTTTTCATAAAATTATTCGCCCAACGAAATCAAACAATGGGATTTTTTTTGGCTGGAGGCAAATAAACAAGGATATTTCGTGCATGCCTCAAGGGTCATTGCCCAGATTAAATTGTAGGGATTTATTTCTTGATAAAGTAATAGTTAGTAATAATTATAATCCATCCATATATATTATCACTTTATCACCATTCATTCATTGCATTCTTAAATATTTGTGAAGGTTAGTAGGTATATTGAAAAGGTATTGAAATATTTACTGAAGAAACCTCACATTTCTAAAAGTTTCAAATTAATTACCTACCCCCACAAAACTCAACACAAATTAATTAATAAACTACAAAAGGGTATCTTGCAATATTCATAGTATTCAATCCCAAAAAATAAAATTTTCACCCTTCCTTACATACATAATACATGTTTGTATGACTATGACATCATGTCACTTGTAACCGCACCATCATCACCAGTTCATGATGAGAGTTAGCTCTAGCAATTAGCACAGTAGTCACCCAACCATAATAAAAAATATTATGCTCATTGCACCTTTCTTGTAACAAGCTTTGTGTTTAATTTAAAAAAATTCACTAATTCCTTACATTTTTGTAGCCCTACCTTACTTCCTTCTTCATTTTGATGATCACAGGTACCTTTTCCCTTTTATTAATCAAAATCACTAAAAATGCATTCTAGATGACATGATGGTCAAGTTATTATTATTGCCTTTTGCTAGAAAAAAAAATTCAGTTGGACGTATCGTAATAATAATTATGTCTTGTTTGAGCATGTATATATTGTCAGCAAGCAATTATGTATTACATATTATACAAAACAATTATTATATTAAATATGCTAGCGGATTGTGCATTGTTTTGTGGAAGTAACCAACCATTTCCGACTCTACTACAAATTATATTACCTACGCTGATTAACATTACGAACTTTGGCACTATTACACACGTGGTCAGATACGTGAAGTAATAGTAGTACGTAGATGGAGCATATTTTAAAAGGAAAGGAATACATATATAAATATTTCTCATAGAGATCATAGAGAGAGAAAATACATGAACAAGACTGATTGTCAGCGGCAGCAAAAGTGACCACATGAACGAGCCCTTTTTTTATTATTGTGGCTTCTCTCCTCTGCTCACGACTTGTTGGGGAGATGATGATGAAAATAAGAGTCATTATTACGTTTCGTCTATGAATTTCCTTGAATCAAAAGGAAAAAATTGTTGTGACTTCTTGTGATGTGATATTCGTTTGTCTACTTTCGGCCAGGCGTTATAATATACTATTTGGCGTCCTTTTGTGTGTGTGTTGTGCGTTTCATTCATATTTTGTGGGGGGATGTTTTTTTAAAAATCTACCAAAATCTCATCACATTACAAGGTAATACTTTACGGCTAATAATGTAGGATCCTTCTTGGTATTGCACGTAGATTATACAGACGACAACATTCTTGACATTACTATGTGGTTGGTGAACTTGCAGGTGCTTGCATGATGCGGGGTTGTTGTGGGAAAATGTATAGTGAACTTGCAAATAATGTAGTGAGCAAGCCATAGTTGAACTATAATAGTTCATATGTGTATTTACTATATGTATGTAGTAGTATTCATCATCAGAGCGACATTGTTTCAAACAATTTTATATACACAATAAATTGAATGTAGTTTACTTCTTAAAATCAAAAGTCAACTGCTACTGCGCTACTATAATGAAGAGATCTAATAAAGTAAAAAGGAGGTATACAATTTACAATGTATATTGTGTCTTGTTTTTACTTTTGCGGATACACTCATTTTGATGATGATATGATGACGAAGCATTGGCATTGCGTGCCTTAGTGACACAGTAAACTATTGTTGTTACTGCTATTCAAATGCATATAGAAAATGAAGCAACCACCGTTAAACGTTATTATTACCACTTTCTTGTATACGTTGCTTTGTTGTTGAAAGAATATGAATGTATGTTTATGTATACCTATTATATTGATGATGATGCATGCATTTCCGTTAAAAAGAAAGCAAGTTGAGGATAGAGGTTCCGACAAGAAAGCAAGATGCATAAATAAGCCAGAAAAACGTATATATTATAGTCCCACAATAAAAATAGAGTTTACTCTTGCTTATTCCACACTAATTACAGGTAAAGTTGCCATATTATAATATGTATATATGTTTATTATCTTCTCCGCAATATGATGATTGTGTTATATATGTCCATCATTCTATGCATACTAAGTTAGTATTACTAACTGCATACAAGCGTCGTGGTACTATATATTACGTTATTATAATAACTTTAAAAAAAATACTGGCCACTGTTGTATACTTGATTATTCTAATGATAAAAGTCACATGCGTTTGGCAAAGCGGTGTAAAGCAAGCAAAAATAAGCAAGCAACCGGTGCAGTGCATTGTTGTTGGTAGCTTTTAAAACTCAGCTTCCTCCAAACGTTTCATTCATTCATTCAGTGAATATTGAAGCAATTGGTAACTTGATAGTTGTTTGTCGCTTGTTCTGTTGTGTCAGCCTTTTATCATTGAGATCAGAGATCAAAACAGCCAAAAACTTTACAAAATCATCACTACATACTCAACACGATCATATCATATCCCAATATTTCATGTTAAAGTACGATTAGGAATTTACGTGAACCCTTTTTACACTTGTCAAGTGCTCTTTATGCACACTTTTGTGTGTACTTTGAAATTCCCATTTTGATCAAGAACCTAAACGGTTCCTATATATCTGTTATTTAGATACAAACTGCTGCATTACAGAAATACATGCATGCTTTCTTTAGAAAAAAAGGGGAACAGCATTAGCAGCAGGCAGGCAGGATATTAGAGAAAATATTAGCTGGTAGTATAAATTATAGATATTAAATTCATACCTTTTTTTTCAAAAAAGGAATGATAAATATCTTTAGTCTGGTACATCGACAAGAATAAAAAAAGGCTTGTTGCTGTATGTGTGTATTGGTTTTTTGTACTAGGGTACCTGCTCACACACACGTTCCTTTTACCTATAATCAATCTGTGTGTTGTGTGTGTGTGTACCTATAATATTTTCTTTTGCAAGAAAAATTTAATAAAATTGCGTATAGAAATATAAAAAACGCAGTTGACTAGATCACAAGACATCATTTTGAAAACCGGTCCTTTTCTCGCAGTTGGTTAGTGACTTGACTTGTAAAGTTCATAGATGTGTGTTCTATGTTCTCCTTGTATTTGATTATCATTTGGCAGGAGTGGACCTTCCTAAACTAAAACTATATATATGACATTCAATGTACTACTACTACTATTACTATACTAGTAGATAACCATTAAGATTTTTAATACAAAAGTGACTGACTGACATTACAGGTCGCTCCTTATTTTTCCCCCTTGTCTTGTGCATAATATACACACATACATACATACAAATAGGATTGCTTTTTAAGTTAAAATATAATTTTTGGGGGTTGTTTAGTGTGAGGGTAGATAAGTACAGAGGACAGGACCTTGTTGTATGATTTCATCAATATATATGGTTATTATTATTACATAGTATCACTGACTGACTGACTGACTGAAAAGAAAGAAAACTTGATTTCTGGCTATAGTACTCACTCAACGGCGCAGACAACAGCACTAGCCACAAAACAACTGAAAAAGATTATTTCTTCAGCAGCAGTAAAGGCAACAGCGTCACGAATTTATTCTAGTTTTGCGGGATTCACCTTTCGGCTAAGATCAACTTTTTTTAGGCTACACACAACACATCATCATAATCAAGAGTCAAAGCGTACTTGAAGTAGTAGCAGCATCAGCAGCAGCAGCAGGATCTTTGCTTTGCGTTGATTATACATACTTGAATGATTGGAAGTGGGAGCAGTGAAAATATTATTATTTTTTATATTTGCGAAATCCGGGTCAACCTTTGATATTTTTTTTTTCAAAACTTGTGTGACCAACAAACATAAATGAAAAAGTTTGTGTGCCAGTGAAAAAGATTTTCGTTTAGACGGAAGTAAAAATTTATTGTTTTTTTTGTTGTGTGTGCAAAATTTGTATCGGGAAAATTTTGAATCGTTATTTTTTCCTTCTTCAAGAAACGGAACAAGTGAAAACGTGATAAAAAGAGTGGTACAAAAAGTTGTACTGAAAGTGTGAAAAGTTCAAATATACTTTCTGGAAGGAAAATACAAGTGGAAAAGCTGCAAGCAGCTCTAATATTCAGGTAACTTGAAATATTACATGTAGTAAATTTAAAAGATGCATATTATATTATCATGATGATGACGTGACAGGTCATAAAAATACCTATATGCAAATTGTTTTATCTGCTGAATTGGAAAGTTCATCGATGCGAGAAAGAGCATGCACTCTATGCATTATTGTAGTCTGAGAACTGACAAAATCGTAAATCTTTTTAATAGTGACATTTTCATAGCCTGTGTCTAAATTTCTGCGATTAATTTAATTTTATATATATATTTTTTTTAAACCAATTCATTTATTTTTGTTGTATGAAATTGATATATATACAGATTTTCAAAATGAATCCAAGACACAGCATATGCCTTTTCCTCGTCTTTACTGTGGTAGCATGTACCTTTGCCGGTTCTAGTCCAGGAGGTACTATAAAGCTACGTAAACTTAGGTCCAGATCTTCAGATTCTAGCAGAGTATCAGCAGCTTCAAAACAACTTTCATCGTCGTCATCGGGAGATAATGTCGCGTCTGGTTCGGAAGCTGCCACAGCTTTTGATGTGACAAGAGCACTTATCAAAACCGCCAAAGCTCTCGCCCGTTCCCATTCTACATCTGAAGTGCTTACACTCAACTTGACAAATCTCCTCATTCTTGTTGTCCTCAAAGCCATCATTTTCGGTATTGGACTTTTCTACTTTGGTGGAATCAGCTTCCGTGGGAATGAGGGACACGGATGGGGACATGGGGGACATGGCCGTAGTTTGGTTGAAAAGAACAGGCCATTCATGAGCCAGGGAGAACTTTTGCTCGTCATGACGTACATTTTGGGAGCCGCTGAAAAGGATAACTATGATTGCATGTATCGCGTCGCTTGTGAAGATCCTAAGCAAGCCAAGGACTACTTGAATGCTTCAAAAATGATCTTGAAGGGAGTTAAGTACGCTAAAAAGTGAGTTGATTTTTTCTTCTTTTTTAAAAAAAATACATTATCTTAAGTTAAATGAATTCTACAACAGGGGGAAAGGGGATGGTGGTGATACAGGAAGAAGTGAAATTAACATTGACGTTTTTATCTGAATGCAAGTGAGCGTGATATTTTACAGTAGCATCTCTTAATAACATGACTATGATTTACTACGACTCTGTTAAGATTGCTCAAATGTTGTAGGCGCGATTGATGATGATGATGATAATCGCGTTGTATTGCATTTTCACTGAAAATTCCTTTCCGTTTTACTTTTTATTTGCCTTTTGGAGGAAGAAGATTGCATGATGAGGGATAGGAGCAGTAGCTAGTAAAAGTAATATTGACTGAGAGATCAGGTTTTTTATTTTGAAATTGCATGATATATATATTATGCCCGTTCGTTCATCAAAGTATAAATGAAAATCAAAAGCGAGTGGGTGTACATAATGATTATTATTATGATTCGTGATATTAACATTTCAAATTATATTATGAATACCTATAAGACTAAACTGAGTTGAACTGCGCGCGACTGAAAAGCAGCAGCTTCCCGCATTTAAGCTGCACATATACGGGTTAATGGGGTTCCCTAGTTCCCATCATTCACTCTCTTGAACTACATAACTGAAAAAAAAATGCGATGCAGTATAGTGCAGGTGCCTTATGACATGTTACTTTGTACAAAGTAATATTGAATATTTATATTTAAAAAAAAGTATGCTGCTCATCACTCATCACCATAATAATGCAAAAGGCTAATGTTATGCATAAATAAGCGGGCATAGACACCAGACGGGTTCAAAAGTAGAAAAAGATTGTTATACGGACACAAAGTAAGATATTGCACTTTATAACATGTTTCACTCATATACATGTAAGTAGTTTTGCGTTAGTTTATAATTTATAATGACATGTCAATAAACACAGACTGCACAGCGGTGCAGTGCAGGCAGAATGAGCCATATATATGTATGCACATTACATATAATATATGTTGATTAAACACCCACATATACCAACTTCATTCATATTTATACTATCAAGTTTACTTGTAATAATCTGCATCTGCTTGCATGTAACAATTTCCCAACAATGCCTGATAATATACAAAAGTCGCTAATTTGAGCAAAAACCCTTTTTGTTTTTAATTATTGTAATTGATGGAATCATAATGAGGAATGATTCAATGATTTTTTTAAAACATTTCATACTTATGTCTATTACAACTATCATACTTACCATTTTGGTGAGGAGGTGTGAAAGAGGAGGCACGTCATTTGTCAGTGTCAACAAAGTCAAGTTAGATGTGCATGCATGCAATACAGATATATGGAATATTGGATTTCGTCTTGTACAGCAAAAAAAAAAGGTGCTTTCAATCGACGGAAGGTAGTTTTACCAATGTGTGACGGATAATAAGTAGCAAAAAAGAGTTTTATGTTGTTCTCATAAGAAATGCAAACAAATAGGTGAGCTTGAGCACGCGATTTAGCATTAAAAAAAATGAAATGGCAAAATACGTATTCACGCTTGTCGTTTACTTGTAGTTTGGTTTTGTATACAAAATAGTATACACCTACATAAATTGCATTGAGTTTTTTTTTTAAATAATGGTAACAACGTAATAATAGTATTATCATTTTTGACAGTTGAAAACTGAAAAGTGTGAGAGTAAAAGTTACTGGCAAGTGAGAAAAAAAAATTCCCTTTCGGTTTGCTTTGTCTCTACTCTCTGATTAGTCGTGATTAGCCAAGAAGAAAGGTGCCATAAATTTCTTAAAGACATAATTTTTTTAGCACTTAGCATCCAATTTTTTCAATGCATTTGCCGATAATTTCTATATATAAAGCAATTTAAAGAGTCTTAAACATATTACATATGAAATCTTTTGCATTTGCCTAAAAGATGTATATATATGTATAATGCATGCCCCCTCCTGTGACCCTTAACATCACACACAACTTTCATTTAATCAAAGTGCTGCACGGAAAAACAAATTTTTATTATTATTTTATTAAATAAACCATCCTTGTTTGCACAATATGAGGATCAATTGACTCACAGAGAACAAAATCAAAAAGAAAATAGTGAAAATAGATTGGTATCGATTGAAAGGGGAAGGAATAATGGCAGCGATTCTTGAGAAATGTAGAGAGAGAGAGAGAGAGATATGTATTTTGTCGAAAGTCAAAATATCACCAGGTGTGCGGCACAGATCATATCGATAAATCATGGGCAGAACAGATAATAACTATTTTGACAGAAACTTTGCCATATAATTCGATAAATTGAAGTTGAAAGGGTTTGTGAAAAAGGATAGTGACAAAATATTATATAGAAAAATAATTCATACATAACTATATAACATCATCAGCATAGCAGATTCATTTTTATCTGCCGACAGGTGCAAAAAAATGTAAGTAAACTTATACGGGAATGAAGAGAGAATGTTCGAAAGCGAAGAAAAACTCGGTAATTCTTCGTGATCAATATTTACAAAACGCATAAAAAAAGGTTACAGAGATAACAAAGTTGGCAAATGATGATGATGATGAAAAATACGATGATGGTTGTTGGTTTTGATGTTGACTTGTTTGCAGCCTAATACATGGTTTTAAAAAGTCAAATCGAATGGTTAGAAGAGAAGGTGGTCATGATTACCATGATATGTGGTTGGTTTTGATGTTGACTTGTTTGCAGCCTAATACATGGTTTTAAAAAGTCAAATCGAATGGTTAGAAGAGAAGGTGGTCATGATTACCATGATATGATGATGACGATGGTCCGAAAAGTTGTAGGTGAAGGATGACTGAAAAGACTGCATACATACGTAGATTTGTGTGTTTGTACTACATATTCATGCGTGTATTGTACATATGGTATGTAGTAGTTACTCATTTGTCCCCGCAGGTTTTTATAGGAATATATCTTTGTACTCATTTTTTTAGGGACAAAAAAATACCCATGTAACAACAATCTTCATCAAGAAAACGACAAGGCGAGGAGCTTCTTCTTCGTCTTCTTGACCGTTCTTTTTTTATATAACATGTTGTTACAGATATAGCATCTTTCTCTATCCATTTGTCTTTTTCAAAGTGAGTGGCATATAGGTACATGCAATGCATGACTGTGGCACAGTAAACAATAAGAGACCACCGTTCAGTTTGGTTTTTGCATAAAACGATTATTGTAAAAAGAAAAAAAGTGATTTTCATTTTTTTGGGGATTGGTTAGTTAGTCGGTTAGTTGTTGTTGGCTTATTGACTTGATTTTTCTGTACACACATTTAAAATATGTATACACAATATGTGTGTTATGTATGCCATGTTTAATATAATAATGCATGCCGGAGAATCCGTTAGGGTCACTTGCGGTCTTCCTGCTTTTGCTTTTTGCAACTTGCTGTTGCAGTATATATAAAAAAAATCTGTTGTGACTTTCATATAATATTCTATATAATCATAACCAACAACATTGCATGCCAGGGATATGATCTATCTCTAACTATCGAGTAAAATAATATACAAGTTTGCAAGTTTACAGCTTGTGCAGTAACTTATTCGTCTAGATAGATGATGTTTGTACCTACACAACGATATACGATGCTGTTACGATATATGCCCCCTGGAAAAGCCGGCTTTGCAACTTTTTGCTAGCCAAAAAATAAATATCTGCTGTACTCCTTTCTTCATTGTTGCTCCTTCTTGCATTGTCATTATTATTATTGCGTATAATAGTAGTAGTAGTGTATGTATTTTGTTTTGTGGTAGGATTAATAATGAAAGCTAACCCTTTCGTTATAAAATTCTATCTCTCACTCTTTTTTCTTTTAGCTCAGGTTTTTGAAATTTTATACAGCAAGATGATATATTGATAAACCACAAAAGAGGATTTTTGAACAACAAAGTGATGGGTGTAGTAGTTTTAATAGTAGAAGAGAATCCTTTTTTAAAGTAGCACATCATTTATTTCTATTGCATATTTCAGTTTTTCAGTACACACATGTAACTTAGCTATTATGATGGGCGATATATGTTACAACACCACACAACAACACATTTAAATAAGCTTGATTTCAACTTGATAAGTGTGAGTGGTCGGTATCATCATCACATCACCCAAGTTCAACGTGAAAAAAAACGTAACTTGCTACATATATATATTCTTTTTACTTATTTCCATATATGTACATATTTTTGTGGAGGAGTTGCTTGCTTGCTTTTTGGAGTAACTGTGTCAGTCTGCCAATAATAATAATAGAAGAAAAAACTATGTAATAATTTGCGTAGTTTTTTCTTCTTCTTTACCCACTTGCACTTGTGCATGATTTTTTTGATGGCATAGGCCATAGGACATTGACATGTCATGCACAAAAAGCTTTACCTTCTCTTTTCCCAATATTTTCATGTAATCTTTCAGTTGCAAAGGCTATTTTTATTGCAATTTGTATTCATATTGCATGTTGTTATTATTCACAGTAATTATAGTGTTTTGCTTGCTTGTTGACCATACAACACAACAGAACGTAGGTATATATTTATGCATCGTTGTTGTCAGTGTCCCATGCAAGCAACAAAGGAAAAAAGGTGAAATCGAACACTTGTTCAACTCACTCGCATTTTTTTTGTCTACCATGTTTCTTCAAGCTACAAAATTTAGTAGTTGTCATGTCGTAAAAATCTTTTTGTAGGAATTTAGAATTTTTTAAATACAACTTTTTTTAAACGTTTATAGAAAAAAAANTTTAGTAGTTGTCATGTCGTAAAAATCTTTTTGTAGGAATTTAGAATTTTTTAAATACAACTTTTTTTAAACGTTTATAGAAAAAAAAAGAAATATATTATGTATATTGACAAAAAAATGTGGGGATGTTAGCAATTTATCTTCTGACAAAAAATAAATTCTGGCAATATTTATATGCACTTGCATATAGCCATTCATATTTATTACATGATCAAATGAAATTGATATTTCTTTTATGAGTATGAACTTGGTCACCTTTAATATTAGCAGCAGCAGTCGCTAATAACTATTCTGTTTCGTAAGTTAGCTAACAGTTGATTTTGACTATTAGACATGATGATCGTCATTTCATAATGGGATGTCATGTCATCTTTCCGCTTTCTTTTTTTCCGTGCCCCTTTTTGCCATTATACAGCGGAATTGTGCAGGTTTAGAGGCAAATAAGTCATGTGTGTCTGTGTCATAATAAATTTTTTTACTGCCAAAACATCTCTAGTTGTCTGGCTCTGAAATATTCAAGAAAAAAATATTTTAAAAAATAATGGATTGGGGGAAGTGATGTTATGTAGTAATAATCATATAGTATGCAAATATTACACAATCACAATCTAGAGAGAGAGACAATGCAGGGCATATTGACTGTGCAGCAGCTGTATAATATTGATGAACCAACCAAAAGAGCCAAACTTTTACTTCCCTTTACCAATGAAGAAGACTTTAATAGCTTTGACTATAATAGCAGATCATTTTTTTTTTGCATTAATGTACTACTATATATGTACACTATATATACTAGAATTATTAAAGAATCGATGAGATGATGGTGGTGGTGGTGATGATGATGATGATGTAAAGTAAATGAATGGGTAGCCCTGTTGTTGTCTCTCTTGCATGTTAAGATGAATGAGAGAACCCTTTTTGTATAATAAATTGTTAGATCAACGAAATATTACACATACATTTTTTTTAATCCGTTAGCTTTCTCTGACGTCGTCTTGAACGAGTGTGTTGAGTTGGTTAACTGACTGCATGTCTGACTGGTTATTGTCATCATCATCTACGATTGTATGGTTATTGGTTGGTTGATATATATACAATATAGATATACATATCATAATATGCATTCCTACATGCATACTTGTCGTAGGCACTATTTTCTTCATAGTTGATAATTGATTGTAGTTCATCATCATCATCATCATCATCATCATTGCAACTTGATCATATCATAATGGGTAGACAGTTTATGAAAA